>PVKU01004169.1:0-154760 GCA_004027475.1 Anoura caudifer
TATTTGTCTGTGTAAGAGATGGATGTACTCATAGAGAGAGAGGGAGGGAGAACAAGAGGGGAGACTCCACTTTTACCTTAGTTTGATCTACTGTCTATGAGTTTAAGATACAGGCCTTCCTTCCCCTGGCTGTTTATCCCACTAAGGCCGCCAGGCAGCCTTCACCCGGCCAGGAGGATCCCCAAGACCAGGGCAGGGAGGGATGGCAAAAAGATCAGCAGAGCTCAGGAGGGTGTCTAGAAGGCCGTCAGCGTCAGCGAGGGTTGAGGGACAGGGAGAGCAGGTGTGGTGCTGCTGGGATTCCTTGGGGGTGGGGAGGGGACTATCTGGCAAGCTGCCAGGCCTCAGTGGCCTGAGGGGAGGACATCATGCCAAGTCTGGAGTCAGGAGCTGGGGAGGAGGAAGGCCGGAGAGATGCTGACCAGGCCGGGGCAGGGCCAGGAGGGGGCTGTGGTGGGGCCCACACTGTAAGATCAAATTTTATTTTCTATGAGCAATGTCATATAAAATTTCTCCTGAAAAAGGAACCACAGACTCCTGCTGCCTCCTCCTCCACAGGAGACCATGAGAATACACTGATCCTGATCTCATTTGCTCTTTTTAGGTTTGACTGATGTGTCTCTGATGGTTGAGTTTGGGAATGCATTTTGAAAGGAAATATTGCTTATAGTGACTGTGCATTTCCTATTTAAAAAAGTGGGGGATTAGAAGAGCAAGCCCTGTAGCCTGTTTGGGGTACAAAGGGGAGGGGAGAAAGGGGAGGGGAATGAAGGCTGGGGGAGAGGAGGGGGGCACTTTTCCCAAGAGGAGAGTTACTGGACAGGAAACGGGATTATAGCGGTGGGTCTTTCTTCAAGCTGTGGCTGCCCATGGGTTCAAGGTGGATGATGCGCCATCAAGGGCTCACTCAGTTTTGTAAATGTTTTCAGTTATGGCAGCAAAGGCATGTCTGTGAGCATACATTCAGAAGTGGGAAGGTGACTTGGGGCAAAAGAATTAAATTTCCGGAGGATGATGAATATGTTAAAATTTGCAGTTCCACCCTGGCCAGAGTAGCTCAGTTGGTTGGAGCTTTGTCCCAGAGACTGAACACTCACAAGTTTGATTCCCGGTCAGTGCACATACCCAGGTTGTGGGTTCTGTCCCTGGTCGGGTGCATATGAGAAGGCAATCAATCGATATTTCTCAATGACATTGATGTCCCTCTCTTTCTCTCCCCCCTCTCTAAAAGCAATAAAAAAAATGTCCTCAGGTGAGGATGAATTTTTTTTTAAAGCTACATAAAGTTCCATAACAGCTAGAGACTTTTTTTTAAAAGATTCTATGTCTAAGTGAGATTATACAATATTTGTTTTTCTCTGTTTGAATTATTTCACTTAACATAATGCCTTCAAATTCTGGCCATTTGCAAATGGCAAGATTTCATTCTTTTTTTCAAATACCTAAATAATAATTCACTGTTTATATTTAGAGCACATTTTTAAAAAATCTGTTTATCCATCCATGGACACTTAGGTTGTTTCCATGTCTTGGCTATCGTAAATAATGCTGCAATGAACATAGGGGTGTATTTATCTTTTTGAATTAGTATTTTCATTTCCTTTGGAAAAATGCCTATTGAGATTCTCTGCTCATTGTTACTTTACTTTTTCTGCCCACTTTTAAATTAGATTTTTTCTCTTGAGTTGTATAATTTATTTTTATATTTTGAACATAAATTACTTATTCGGTATGTGATTTGCAAATATTTTTATTCATTCCATGAATTGTTTTTTCATTTTGTTGATGATTTCCTTTTCTGTGCAGAGCTCTTTATTTTTAATTTTTATTATTTTGTTTTTTATATATTTTTTAATTGAGGTAACATTGGTTTATAGCATTATATAAGCTTCAGGTGTGCAACATTATAAATAGAAATCTGTATTACTACATCATGTTCACCACCAAAAGTCTAGTTTCCATCTATCACCATACAGCTGACCCCCTTTACTTGTTTCACCTTCCCTTCACCCCTCGTCCTCTCTGGTAACCACCAATCTGTTGTCTTCCTCTCTGAGTTTGTTTTTATTTTGTTTTTATACTCCACATATGAGTGAAATCATAGGGTATTTGTCTTTCTCTGTCTGACTTATTTCACTTAGCATAATACTACCAAAGTCCATCCATGTTTTCTCAAATGACAGGATTTCACCTGTTTTTTTGTGGCTGAGTAATATTCCATTGCATATATACCATATCTTTATCCATTTGTCCATAGATGGATACCTAGGTTGCTTCCATAATGAGACAGGAAAGTAAGAAGCAGGGAAAATTTCTGGGCAAGTAGAATGGGGGAACTGAAAGAAGGAAATAAAGCAAGGCTGGATGTCTGGTCAAGATGGAGGTGTAGAAATGCTTTGCTTTCTCACACAAACAAAAGAAGGACAACAAAAAAATTAAAAACAAACAGTAACCATAACTGCCAGAAAATCAAACTGTATGGAAATCTGACAACCAAGGAGTTAAAAGAGAAACATTCATCCAGACTGTTAGGAGGGGTGGAGACAGGCAGCTGGGGCTGAGAGGATACACAGCAAAGTGAGGACTGGGCCAGGCAAGGCGGTGGCTGGCAAAATGGGAGATACCACATTTGCTTGTGAATAAGCCAGGAGGAACAACTGGGGAGTGAGACAGATTGCGCAACCCAGGGTTCCAGCCCAGGAAACTAAAACCTCAAAACCACTGACTGAAAAAACCTCTGGGGATTGAGGTGGTGGGAGAAACTCCCAGACTCACAGGAGAGTTCATTGGAGAGACCCATTGGGTCCTAGAATGCACACAAATTCACCCAACCGGGAATCAGCACCAGAAGGGCTCAATGTGCTTGTGGGTAGCAGGGGAAGTGACTGAAAGCAAGTGGCATTGTTCCTTCTTGGACCCCTCCCCCACATACAGCATCATAATGAAACAAAGTGGGTTTCCCTGCCCTGGCAAATACCTAAGGCTCTACCCTTACAACACAACAGGTACGCCCAGACCAAAAAAAAAAAAAAAAAAATATGGCCCAAATGAAGGACAGATCAAAACTCCAGAAAAAGAACTAAGTGATGAGGAGATAGCCAACCTATCAGATGCAGAGTTGAAAACACTGGTAATCAGGATGCTCACAGAAATGATTGAGTATGGACACAAAATAAAGGAAGAAGTGAAGGCTATGCAAAGTGAAATAAAGAAAAATACACAGGGAACCAGCAGTGATGGGAAGGAAACCAGGACTCAAATCAATGATTTGGAACAGAAGGAAGAAATTAACATGCAACCGGAACAGAATGAACAAACAAGAATTAAAAAAAAAATGAGGAGAGGCTTAGGAACCTCTGGGACAACTTTAAATGCTTCAACATCTGAATCATAGGGGTGCCAGAAGGAGAAGAGGAAGCGCAAGAAATTGAAAACTTATTTGAACAAATAATGAAGGAGAACTTCCTCAATCTGGCAAAGGAAATAGACTTCTAGGAAGTCCAGGAAGCTCAGAGAAGTTGGACCCAAGGAGGAACACACCAAGGTACATCATAATTAAATTACCCAAGATTAAAGAGAAAGAGAGAATCTCGGAAGTAGCAAGAGAAAAGGAGACAGTTACCTACAAAGGAGTTGCCATCAGACTATTGGCTGATTTCTCAAAAGAAACCTCACAGGCAAGAAGGAACTGGAAAGAAATATTCAAAATCATGAAAAGTAAGGACTTCCATCCAAGATTACTCTATCCAGCAAACCTATCATTTAAAATGGAGGGGCAGATGAAGTGCTTCTCAAATAAAGTCAAGTTAAAAGAGTTCATCATCACCAAGTCATTATTATAGGAAATGTTAAAGGGACTTACCTAAGAAAAAGAAGATCAAAATTATGAATGACAACAAACTCACAACTATCAACAACTGAAACTAAAAAACAAAAACAAAAACAAACTAAGCAAACAATAAAACAGGAAGAGAATCACAGAAATGGAGATCACTTGGAGGGTTATCAGCAGGGGTGGGAAGGGGGGAGAATGGAGGAAAGGCATAGGGAATAAGAAGCATGACTGGTGGGTACAAAATAGACAAGGGGGTAGTTAAGAACAATGTAGGAAATGTAGAAGCCAAAGAACTTATATGTATGACCCATGGACATAAACTAAGGGGGAGAGAATGCTGGTGGAAAGGGGATGCAGGGCAGAGGAGGATAAAGGGGAGGAAAAAATGGGACAATTGTAATAGCATAATCAATAAAATATATTTTAAAACAAACAAACAAACAAACAAACAAACAAAAGAAAATTAACCCTAAGACTCATTTCAAGGAGCCTGCTGCCTGTTTTCTTCTAGCAGCCTTATGGTTTCAGGTCTTATGTTCAACTCCTTAATTCACTTTGACTTAATTTTTGTGTTTGGTGTAAGATAGTGGTCCAGTTCATTCTTTCGCATGTAGCTTTCAGTTTTTTCAAAACCATTAACTGAAGAAACTGTCCTTTCCATATTCTATATTCTTGGCTTTAAACGAATCAGATTAATTGACTGTATGTGTGGGTTTATTTCTGGATTGTCTCTTCTGTGTCATTGATTTATGTGTCTGTTTTTATGCCAGTACCATACTGTTTTGATCACTATAGCTTTGTAGTATAGTTTGAAACCAGAAAGTGTGAGGCATCCAGCCTTGTTCTTCCTAAAGAATGTTTTAGCTGTACAGGGTCTTTTGTGGTTTTATACAAATTTTAGAATAGTTTGTTCTATTTCTGTGAAAGATGCCATTGGAATTAAATTTTTTTTAAAGATTTTATTTACTTTTAGAGAGGAAGGGAAGAAGAAAGAGAGGAAGAGAAATATCAGTGTATGGTTGCCTCTCGTGTGCCCCCTACTTGGGACCTGGCCCACAACCAAGACTTATGTCCTGACTGGGAATTGAACCAGTGACCCTTTGTTTTGCAGGCCCATGCTCAATCCACTGAGCTATACCAGCCAGGGCTGCCATTGGAATTTTGATAGGAATTGCATTGAGTCTGTAGCTGCTTTGGGTAATACAGACATTTTAACAATATTCTTCCAGTTCATGAGCATGAAATATCTCCTATTTATTTGCATCTTCTTCAATTTTTTTCATCATTGTATTACTGTTTTCAGTGTATAGGTCTTTCAGCTCCTTGATTAAATGCATTCCCAGGTATTTTATTATTTGATGAAGTATAAATGGAATTGTTTTTAAATTTCTTTCTAATAGTTCATTACTAATGTATAGAAACACAATTGATTTTTGTGTACAGTCATACGCCACATAACATTTTGATCAATCATGCACAAGTTATATGGGATGGTGTACCATAGCCTAAGTGTATAGTAAACTATACCATCTTGGTTTGTCTACATACACTCTTTGATGTTTGCACAATGAATAAATCACGTAATGATGCATTCCTCAGACATATTCAAGTTGTTAAGTGGCGCCTGTCTGTATTGATTTTGTTTTCTACAATCTTGCTTAAATTGTTTATGAATTCTCACAGGTGTGTGTGTGTGTGTGTGTGTGTGTGTGTGTGTGTGTGTGTGTGTGTTTGTGTGGAGTCTTTAGGGTTTTGCTATATATAAGATCATGTCAATAAATAGTTACAGTTTTGCTTCTTCCTTTCTGATTGGGATGCCTTTTATCTCCTTTTCTTGCCCAAATGTTCTGGCTAAGACTCCCAAACTTTGTTGGATAAAAGTGGCAGGAGTAGGCATCCTTGTTTTACTTTTGATCTTAGAGAGAAAGCTTTCAGCTCTTCATTGTCGAGTATGATGCTAAAATATATGGCCTTTATCATGTTGAGGTACATTCCCTCTTATACATACTTTGTTTAGAGGTTTTTTTTTTTCTTTCATTATAAATGAACGTTGAATTTTACTAACTGCTTCTTCTGCATCTGTTGAGATAGTCATACAGTTTTTATCCTTCATTTTGTTCAGGTGGTGTATCACATTGATTGTTTTGCAGATATTGAACCATCTTTGGGAATAAATCCCACTTGATTATGGGGTATGATTCTTTTAATGCATTGTTGGATTTGGTTTCCTATTTTACTGAGAATATTTGCATCTATGTTAATTCGAGATACAGGCCTGTAGTTTTCTTTTCATGTACTGCCCTTGTATGATTTTAGTAATAGGGTAATGCTGGCCTCATAGAATAAGTTTGCAAGTGTTCCCTCTCTCCTCTTCTATTTTTTGGAAGAAGTCTGAGAAAGATTGGTATTAATTCTTTTGTAAATATTTGGTAGAATTCACCAGTGAAAGCATCTGGTCATGGACTTTTGGAAGTTTTTGATTATGATTCAGTCTCCTTACAAGTAATCAATCTGTTCTCTTTCTTTCTGATTTAGTCTTCATAGTTCTATGTTTCTAGGAATTTATACATTCCTTCTAGGTTGTCCAATTTGTTGGCATATAATTATCCTTAGAAATCTGTTATGATCCTTTCTGTGGTATCAGTTTGTAACATCTCTTTAATTTTTTGTTTAATTTATTTGAATTTTCTTTCTTTCTTGGTGAAATTTTATTTAACTTAAAAAACAGTTTTATTGATTCTTTTCTATTGTCTTTTCAGTCTCTATATTTATTTTTATTTGTATCTTTATTTCCTTCCTTCTGCTAATGTTGGGCTCCCTTGGTTCTTTTTCTATTTCCCTGAGGTGTAAAATGAGATTACTTATTTGAGACCTTCCTTCCTTCCTTCCTTCCTTCCTTCCTTCCTTCCTTCCTTCCTTCCTTCCTTCCTTCCTTCCTTTTGTTTTTGTGTGAGCTTTATTTTTTGCTACATTGGTTAATATAAAAGTTATGAATTAAATGTGTTTTTTTAAATCCCCTGCAACAGGACTAAGTACATGAAATTCTCAGTAATCCAAAACAACAGATCTTAAGGGGAGTCTTTGCCCATGGCCAAGATGGTGGCAGAGGTAGGTTCTTATACCAAGTGTGGTAAAAGCTAGGAAGATGAATGGATAGGGCCCCCCACCAGACAAATGCTAGAACGATAATTGAATTAGGGGAAAACGCCCTCCTCTCCCTCTGCCTATAAAAACCTTGGGCTTGAGTGGGAAGAATGAGATGGTCTTTGAGATGGGAGGCCACCATTTTCCCAGGTTGCGCTGCACCTGAATAAACCTTTTCCTTTTCCACCAGCAACTGCCTCACAAGTTTGGCTTTTGTGGTGGCAGGCAGCAAACCTCCATTTTTTTTTTTTTTTTTGGTTTGGTAATACTATTCTTAAAAATAGCCAAAGTGAAAAGGGACCAAAGCCAGTCTATTTATGGTTTTGTAGAACACCAATGGATTTTCAGGTTGTCTATTTATAACGAAGGGTACTGCAATTTTATGAGATTAGTCAAAATTTAAAACAACATTACATACAAAAATAAGTCTTGAAGCTCTAAATGCCTTTTAAATAACTAAAATAAAAAAATTTAAGTGGTTGTCTCACAGTACCAAACTTATAAATCAAAACTAGTTAAAATTTTTTTCAGGGCTGTCATGACTTCTCACTCACACATTAACTGATTGGTAACTTAACAAAATGACTTGCATCATTTTTTATTTTTTAAAGGAGAAAATGTGTGATAACCATGAAATACAGAAAATTCAATGTATTTTATAATAAAATAACTGTTTATACATCTGTCCCTGAATAATGGGATTTAGGTCATCTCTAGTGAACTTGTATGTTTTCTTAGAATTCTATTGAATACTTGAAGTGTTTTAGATATACAGATTTTTATTGAAAGAATATTACATTTATATGCTAGGATAAGATTTAGTATATTGAGATGTTTTAAAAATATTTATAAATCTGTTTCTCATATGGAAAAGAATTTGGTGATATTTATACAACATTTAATTTTATAGAATTAAAATTTCATAGAGTACTCATCTTGATGTTTAAAAAAATTCACAGAAAAAATATAAGTTATACAGCCTGACTGCATGATATTTATTTCCAGTTATAGTTCTGGTAATTAAAACCTTCATTAAGCCTGTTAACATTCATCACCTGTACATTTATGAAGGCAGCTGACATGATTTGCAAAAAAAACCCTTCAGGTTTTATGTTATTTACCAAAGAGTGCAGTTCAGCAAAAGAAAAGCTGGCATGCAAATTTACAGAATAATTTAGAAATTTACCAGTTCCTGTGACACAAACTGTTTCAGTCTTTCCAGGTACTGTCCATGAAGGTCCACATCATTGCGACCTGCCCTTTCAACCTACGGAAGCTCCACTGGTCTTTGGCAATGGTCAAATAATGCAAGGCCATGTGAAAAGTCAATGATTTCGTCTTCAGTCCCATGAGTTATTAATACTGGAGAGGTTCTCTTAGAGATTTTGTCAATGTTTGGGGATGCATCAAAACAGTAAGTCCTCTTGGTATCAGGAAGAGCATCTCATATTCCCCAGGTCAAAGGAGAAGAAGAATGCAGCACTCATATCCAGCAGCAACACCTGCAGCTGGTACTGTTCCTATACTTTGGACATTTTCAGGGCAAATGTCATGTCTTGTCCTAAAAGCAAGCCAAGCAGCTTTTATGTTTGCATAGAGGTTCTTCTCCATTGCTTTCCCAGAACTTGCACCATATCCAGAATAATCATGAGAATATATTAAATTTAATCCGTGATCCCAGTCCTGTGTAAAAAAGCTGCTCATCTGACCAAGCTCAGTTGCATTTCCATGTGAGAAAAGTGAGGTGTATTTGGCATTGGGTGAGCAACCACAGACGTGCAGAATTCTGTTGCCTTTATTGGTTCTAGTCATGAAACACTCGAAAGCATCTTTTTCTCCAGAAGAGTACCTCCAATCTGCTCATTTTGATAAGTGTAAAGTCTAGCAGCTTACACTTGCATCACACATTAGCGTGTAAGTTGGATCAAGTAGCAAATACGCTGATTTTAAAGCAGTTTTCCCTGGACAAAGTGGGCAGCAGAAGAGGCAACATAGCTCACCAAATGAAGGATTATTTATCTTCTGCACCTGGAGGACTGCAGCCACGGTGTCTGGCAGGAAGGGCTGGAATAGAACCTCTGCCAACGCGCTGCCCTTGACAAGGCGCGACCAGGGACGCCGCCGGAGAGGAGGAGGGGCAAGGGCTGCGGACCCCGGCGACGGCGGCCAGACCAGGAAAGCCTGCAGTGCCGGAAAGAGCCCACGAGAGCTTCTGAGTCCTGTCTCCTCGCAACCTCCCTGCTGCTCCGCTCGGGCTCACGTGCTGACCCGCCCAGCGTGAGGCGCTGGCCCTTTGTGACGCTGCAGACACCAGCCAGACCCAGCCAGGTCTTTCTTCTCTTCTATCCTCTTTCCTTGCTCCTTCCCGCCTGCCAGCCTGCCAGCCGCTGGGCGCGCCCTCGTGGCGGGAGGGAGACTGGAAGGGAACCGAGGGACCAGCAGAAGACTCACTAAGCCAGGAGTTTCTTTGTTTCTTGGTGTAAGCCTTTATCACTTGTCTTTCTCAGAACAGCTTTGGCTGCATTCCATCAGTTTTGGTATGTTGCATTTCCATTTTTGTCTCAATGCATCTTTTGATTTCGTCCTTGACCCAGTGTTTGTTCAGTAGCATGTTGCATAATCTCCACATATTTGTGAAATTTCCAGTTTTCTTTTTGTTACTGTTTTCTTGTTTCCTACTATTTTATTAGGTTTATCCACACTTGTTTTGTAGCGTAACATAGGACCTATCCTGGAAAATGCTCCATGTGTGCTGTTGTTGGATGAAATGTTCTGTAAATGTTTGTTGAGTTCATTTGATCTAATGTGCTGTTTAAGGCCAGTGTTTCCTCACTGATTTTCTGTCTGGATGACATTAAAGTCCCCTACAATTATTTTATTTCTGTCTATTTATCCCTTTGGGTCTTTTAATATTTGCTTTATATGTCGAGGTGCTCCTATGCTGGGAACAAACATTTTTACAAATGTTACATACTCCTGTTGGATTGACCCCTTTATCATTATGTAATGATCTTCTTTCTCTCTCTACAGTGTTTGCCATAAAGTCTATTTTGATTGAGGTAAGTAGTAACCCTAGTTCTCTTTTGGTTTCCATTTGCATAGAATATCTTTTTTTAAAAATGTTTTATTGATTACGCTATTACAGTTGTCCCATTTTTCCCCTTTTATTCCCCTCCACCCTGCGCACTCTCTCCCACCTGCATTCCCCCACTTTAGTTCATGTCCAGGGGTCATATATATAAGTTCTTTGGCTTCTACATTTCCCATACTATTCTTAACCTCCCCCTGTCTACCTTCTATCTACCATTTATGCTACTTATTCTCTGTACCTTTTCCCCCTCTCTCCCCACCCACTCCCCCACTGATAATCCTCCATGTGATCTCCATTTCTGTGGTTCTGTTCCTGTTCTAGTGTTTGCTTAGTTTGTTTTTGTTTTTGTTTTAAGTTTGGTTGTTAATAACTGTGAGTTTTTTGTCATTTTACTGTTCATATTTTTTATCTTCTTTTTCTTAGATAAGTCCCTTTAACGTTTCATATAATAAGGGCTTGGTGATGATGAACTCCTTTAACTTGACCGTATCTGGGAAGCACTTTGTCAGCCCTTCCATTCTAAATGACAGCTTTGCTGGATAGAGCAATCTTGGATGTAGGTCCTTGCCTTTCATGATTTTGAATACTTCTTTCCAGTCCCTTCTTGCCTGTAGGGTTGCTCTTGAGAAATCAGCTGACAGTCTTATGGGAATTCCTGTGTAGGTAGCTGTCTCCTTTTCTCTTGTTGCTTTTAAGATTCTCTCCTTCTCTTTAATCTTGGGTGATTTAATTATGATTTGCCTTGGTGTGGTCCTCTTGGGCCCAACTTCTTTGACACTCTCTGAGCTTCCTGGACTTCCCTCAACTTCCTGGAAGTCTATTTCCTTTGCCAGATTGAGGAAGTTCTCCTTCATTATTTGTTCAAATAAGTTCTCAATTTCTTGCTCTTCCTCTTCTCCTCTGGTATCGCTATAATTCAGATGTTGGAATGTTTAAAGATGTCCTGGAAGTTCCTAAGCCTCTCCTCATTTTTTAAAATCCTTGTTTCTTCATCTGTTTTGGTTGAATGTTTCCTTCTTCCTTTTGTTCCATATCATTGATTTGAGTCCCAGTTTCCTTCCTGTCACTGTTGGTTCCCTGTATATTTTCCTTTATTTCATTTAGCATAGCCCTTCATTTTTTCATTTTATTTGTGACCATATTCAGCCAATTCTGTGAGCATCCTGATTACCAGTGTTTTGAATTGTGCATTTGATAGGTTGGCTATCTCTTCATCGCTTAGTTGTATTTTTTCTGGAGCTTTGATCTGTTCTTTCATTTGGGCCTCTTTTTTTTTTTTTTTTTTGTCTCATTGTGCCTGTTACATAGTAAGGGGTGGAGCCTTAGGTGTTTACCAGAGCAGAGCAACCCTGGTTGCTGTGTTGTGATGCTGTATGTGGAGGAGGGGTCTGAGAGGGAACAGTGTTGCTTGCTCCACTCTCTGCTGGGTTTCAGTCACTTCTCCCCCTACTCACAAGCAAATTGGGCCCTGTGCTGATTTTGGGGTAGGTGTGGTTTGTGTACGTTCGAGAACCCTGTAGGTCTTGCCAACAAACTCTCCCGTGAGGCTGGGAGTTTCTCCTGCTGCTGCCCCAACCCCCACTGGTGTTTTAAATCAGGGGTTTTAGGCTTTATTTCCCCACGCTACAACTCTGGGTTGCACGGTCTGTCTCACTCCCCAGTTGTTCCTCCTGGTTTATTAGCACGTGAATGTGGGACCACCCAGTCTGCAATCTGCCACCTCTCTGGGTCCACCAGCCACCTCTTTGCCATGAGTACTCTCCCATTGGCTGCCTGTCTCTGTCCCTCCAACCATTCTGGGTGAATATTTCTTCTTTAACTCCTTGGTTGTTGGACTTCCATACAGTTTGATTTTCTGTCAGTTCTGGTTGTTTTTTTGTTTGTTTTTAAATTTGTTGTTGTCCTTCTTTTGGTTTTGCAAGGAAGCACAGTGTATCTACCTACACCTCCATCTTGGCCGGAAGTCCTGCATGGAATATCTTTTTCCATCCCTCCAATCTCAGTCTATGTGGGTCCTTACATGTAAAATGAGTCTCTTGCAAGCAGCACACAGAGGGGTCTTGTTTTTATTAATCTACTCAACCACTTGGGCATTCGTGTGTGTGTGTGTGTGTAATCCTCACCTGAGGACATTTTTTTCATTGTTTTCTAGAGAGAGAGGAAGGGAAAGAAGAAGGGAAAGAGAAACATTGATATGAAACAAGCATCGATCGGTTGCCTCCCATAGGCACCGGGACAGGGGATAATAGGTTCCCAGACTGGGGACAAACCCACAACCCAGGCATGTGCCCTGATGGGGAATCAAAACCACAACCTTTTAGTTACAGGATTGTTACAGAACAGAGCAGCGGGGGGAAGGGGAAACTGAACAATATAAAAGATGCCCCCCTTTTCTCTGGGGGTTTCTCCCCACCTACTGGGTTTGTTTTGCCTGATGCCTGAGGAAAGATGTCTCTTAATACCAGAGATCAGTGAAGAGGAAAGGAATTTATTATTTATTTGAAATAATACAAACTAAAGTTCCCCACAAACACACACAGTCCTCCCAGTACCCTCCACGTGGCAAAAGGGAGCACTTCCAAAGCCTCATGGTCCTGACTCTCACCCAAGCTGCTAGTCCCAACCAAGACACCAAAGCCACATGGTCCTAAACAGACACCTGATCCCAAAAAGAGAGACGCCCAATGATTGCCATGCCTCTGTTTATATCCAAGTGCCAATCTGCTTCTGCAGCCTCATTTCCAGCTCCTCCCACAATTGGCCACAGCTGCCAGCATTCCGGGTCTGTGTGGCCCTGTGGTGTGGAGCCAATTATCTCCAAGCTCTTCTGGACCTCATTACAAATCCCTATTTGGGGCTCCCCTCTTGGCTGCACCCTGTTACAGGATGACACTCCAACCTACTGAGCCACTGGCCATAGCACACTCTGCATTTTTGACTGGAGCATTTAGTCCATTTATATTTAGAGTAATCATTGATAGTTATGTAGCTATTGCCATTTTAAATGTTTTCCAGCTTTGTGATTCCTTTATTGCTTTCTTCTCCTCTTGCTTTCTTCCCTTTTGATTTGATGATTTTTTTCTGTAGTGATATGGGGCTTATATTCTTTTATCTTTTGTGTCTGTGCTATGGGCTGTTGCTTTGTTGTCACTAAGAGACTTACATAGAACAACTTATATTTATTTATTTTATTTTCAGTCCCCATTGGGTTTTTTTTTAATAAAGATTTTATTTATTTATTTTTAGAGAAAGGGGAAGGGAGAAAGAAAGAGTGGGAAAGAAACACCAGTTTCTCTGCATGCCCTGCACTGGGAACCTGGCCTGCAACCCAGGCACGTGCCCTGACTAGGAATTGAACCAGTGACCCGTTGCTTTGCAAGCTGGTGCTCAATCCACTGAGCCACACCAACCAGGGCATAAAACAATTTATTTATAATAGACTATTATAAGTTGATAACAATTTAAGATGAACACATTCTAAAGCTCTACATTTTTATTCCCCCCTTCATTTTGTGTTTTGATGTCACAATTTACATCTTTTTAGCTTATGTATCCATTAACAAATTATTGTAGTAATAGTTTTTACTACTTTTGTCTTAAACTTTCAAAAACCCATCATTACAATAGTAACACACCACCTTTACACTAGATTACTCTGAATTTTACTATATATTTACCTTTATCAGTGAGATTTATGCTTTTTATATGTTTTTACTGTTACTAATCAGTGTCCTTTCATTTCATCTTAAGTCCCTTAAACATGTCTTGTAAAGCCTGTCTAATAGTGATGGATGCCTTTAGCTTTTGCTTCTCTGGAAAACTTTTTTAGCTCTCCTTCAATTCTGAAGCCTGCTCTGCAGGGTATTCTTGGCTGGTACTGTTGTTCTTTCAGAACTTTGAATTATGTCTTGCCATTTCTTTCTGGCCTACAAATTTTCTGTTGAGAAATAGTCTTATTGGGGGTTTCCTTTTATGTAACAAGTTGTTTTCTCTTTCTGCTTCTAATATTCTCTGTCTTTAACTTTTTGTATTGTTTATGCTGTTGCAATTGTTACTGCTTTTTCTCCCTTTCCTAACCTTCACCCAGCCCCACCCTCTCCCCTCCCTAAGTCAATACCCATATTGCGGTCCATGTCCATGGGTTGTGCATAAATGTTCTTTGGTTAATCCCTTCTCCATCTTTCATCCCATTCCCCTGCCTCTGTCCCCTCTGGCAGCTGTCAGTCTCTGCCATGCATCTATGCTTCTGTTTCTATTTTGTTTGTTGGTTTATTGTGTTCATTAGATTCCACATAAAAATGAGATCATGTCTTGAACTTTTAACACTTTAATTATAATGTGTCTTGGTGTGGCTTTTTTGGGTTCATCTTATTTGGAACTCTCTGGGGTTCCTAGATCTGTGTGTCTGTGTGCTTCCCTAGGTTAGGAAAGCTTTCAGCCATTATTTTTTTTAATAAGTTTTCTGCCCTCTGCCCCCTTCTTCTTCTAAAACCCCTATAATACAAATATTGGTCTCCTTGATGTTGTCCCATAAGTCCCTAAAGCTATTTTAAATTTTTCATTCTTTTTTCTTTTTGCTGCTCTGATCGGATGAGTTCTAGTGTCCTGTCTTTAAAATCACTGATCCTTTATTCTGCCTCATTTATTCTGCGATTGAACCTCTCTATTGTATTTTTCAGTTCAGTTATTGTGTTCTTCACTTCTATTTTGTATTTTCTTTTCTTTCTTTTTTTTTTTTTAAATATCCTATTTATTTATTTTTAGAGAGGGGGAAATGAGAGAGAAAGAGAAGGAGAGAAACATCAATGTATGGTTGCCTCTCACATGGCCCCTGCTGGGGACCTGGCCTGCAACCCAGGCATGTTCCCTGACTGGGAATCGAACCAGTGACTCTTTGGTTCACAGGCCTGCATTCAATGCACTGAGCTACACCAGCCAGGGCTATTTTGTATTTTCTTATATTTTCTCTTCGTTTGAAATTCTCACATTGTTCACCCATTCTTCTCCTGAGCTTGATGAACATTTTTATGACCATTATTTTGAATTCTTTTTCAGGAAAACCACTATCTTCATTTTGTAAAGGTCTTTTCCTGAGGTTTTATCTTATTCTCTCACTTGGGACATATTTCTTTGTTTCTTAATTTTCTTTGACTCTCTGTGTTGATTTCCATGCATTAGGAAAACAGCCAGTTCTCCCAGTCTTATAGGAGTGGCCTGGTGTAGGAGATGAACCTGTTGTTCAACCCTGCCCTACCTCTTGGTTGTCTCTCAATGGGATTCTACTTTATTTTTAGTGGCTCCAAGTAGTTAAGACTGTGCCAAAACCTTATGTTCCAAATTGGAGGATTTCAGTAGGTACCTAGATTCAGGCTGGTCAGAAGCCAGACCCTCAGGGAGCAGCCTTTAAAGTACTGCAAAAATACTTCTTTTATCAAGGTTATCAAGGGAAATGTCCCCTGCGCAGCAGACACAAAAGTTGAGGCACAGCTGTGTACACGTTTCCTTTCTTGGAAACAGTGACGACCTGGGGCAGGGCAGAGGGAGAGCACAAAGATGGTACCAGCTGGCCTCCCCTATCTCTGGAGGTGATTGTAGTTGGCCCTTAGATATGTGTTTCGTTAGAAGCCTGTCTCTCACGCCGTAGCTATGAAGATAAGCTAAAAGGTCTCTTTCACAGATACCTAGAACATGGAGAGAGGCAGAGGGAGAGCACAAAGATGGTACCCACTGGCTCCATCCCTGGAGAGCACCTTAGTTGTCCCTCAGACATGTGCCACACCAGAAGCCTGCCCTTTAGGCCAAACCTCCAAGATAAGCAAAAGGGTCACTTTCACACAAAGACTGGGACTGTGTTTCAGTCTGCTGTCTATGCTGTACCCTAGGGAAAGTAGCAGGCTAAGAACTGTTTGTTTCCTCATTTGTTAGTCCTGTGGGTTCCGTGAATGCAAGTCCCATGGCCACCTGAGCCAGGTGATCAAGGGGCATCCCCTAGGTGGCAGTCACAAAAGCCAAGGCACCAGACAGATGTATAAGCTCCTCTCTTAGAGATACCAGGGATCTGGAGCATGGCAGAGGGACAGTGTGAAGATAACACCTGCCCTTTGAGGTCTCTGGTGAGGATTACAATGAGCCCTTAGATGTGTGTAATTAGAGGTCTGTCCATCAGGCCATGGCTACAAAGATAAGCTAATAGTCCTCTTTCACAGAAAGACTGAGCACCTCAGTCTGTTGCCTCTGCTGGGCCCTGGGGTGATAGCCAGTTAAGAACTTTCTCCTTTTGTTAAAGTCCTGTGGGATCCACTGACAGAAGCTACTCTGAAACCAGAGCCAGGGGATCTAGAGGTGTTCCCTGTGTAGCAGCCACAAAAATTTGGGCATCAGAGGGCATACAAGCTTCTTTCAGGGAGATGCTGGTGGCCTGGAGGGAAACAGAGGGAGAGAGTAAAGATGGTGCCTGCAGGCCTTTGCTCAGAGTGTGTTTCAGCAGGCCTGCAGATGTGTGTTAAATTAGATGTCTATCCCTCAGGGTGATGCTTTAAGGTAAACTAATAAACCTTTCAAGCAAAATCTGGACACTTTTTAGTCAGCAGAGGAAATGCTGCCCCAGACCCTAGAGTGGGTGAGTCTGTATGCGAGCTCTTTAACTGTCAAGCCACAATAGCTTACGGGTCTGTGGTTGTGTGTTCTCTTGGCTTTCAGAGCTAGATATTTTAGGGGCTCCTCTCTCAGTGGCAGGTCTTAAAAGTTGGGGAGTCAAATATGGAATTCAAATCCTTTGCTCCTCAGGGAGGAGCTTGGGATTTTGAGTTCCCTCCTGATTGTAAGTTGCTGTGCTAGGGATGGGATTTTGGCATGATTGTGTCTTGGCCTCTACTACCTGCTTTCATGTGGATTTTTTTCTCACTTACCTAATGTGTAGGAGTTGATCAAGTAGAGTTTTTTGGTTTTGTTTTATTTTTTTAAATCAACTAGTCTTTTCTGTCCTAGAGTAATTGTTCTGTATGTAGCCGTAGATTCGTTGTCTACGGTAGGAAGTGAGTTCAGGATCCTCCTACATTGCCACTTTGAACCAGACTCCCATTTATTCAATTATTTTACCTCATTTCATTTGTTTTCCACACCATCATCCTTTGAAGTAGGATGTTCCTGGTCTATGTGTTAAAACTCGGGCTCTGAGAGCAGCAGTGAGTGTGCCCAAGGCCCATAATCAGTAAGGACGGGAACCTAGGCCAGCCCATTCCTTGCCCCTTTGCCCATGTGTGCATTTGAATTGTCAGTGTCCTTCACCACAAATCACACCTGTAGTGGAACACACCGCTGGTGGAACAAGCTGGACTTGCTCCTCAGTGCAGCAAGAGATATGTACTATGGGAAACCATGGGTGTTTCATAAAGAAGGTGTTAGGAATAATTAATGATAGGATTTGGCTTTTGGATGGGAAATGTGAAGGGCAGATCTATGAACTGGGGGCTTGCTCTAGGTTGGATTCTATCTGAATGCTGTTGGAAGAGTATTTATTGTACACAGTCTGTTGTGTACTGAATGGTTACACTGGGGTTGATTTGTTTTCCTTTCTGTTGTAGAGTAAGTTGTTGAACCAGATGACATAAGAAATGCTGTGTAATAGCATTAAAAATTCTCAACAGGATATGTTGGCCAACTGCTTTACAGGCAGTCCTTAGAAACACAAGAACTATTAGGCCTGTATCAGATCTCCAAGCCAGGGGCTGAGATTACGACCCTGGGTAATGGAAACATGTGCCAGAACCCAGTTTGGTCTGCTCTAGAGAGTCAGGGACTTTTCTTTTAGTTTAGTCACAGGTTGTTCCCCCTGTAGTGTTTACATAGATATAAAAAAGGAGAGTACTTGCTATAGCATACATAAACCCGCTCCTTTGCTAGCTAAGAGAAAAATAAGGCTGTGTGATTATCCTTGACAACTGTAAAGAAGGAGCTTATTTTGTTGGAGTTTCAGAGCAGAAAGGGTTTCATGTGTGGCTTCAGCTAAAATTTCTGATTCATTCTGAATAATCATCTATAGTTTTGTTACCTTGGTAGGAATTATGGTTTACAGAATATGTATAAAAACAAATCAGTGATCCCTTTTGGTGTTTTTTTGAATAGCATGTTAATTTTATTTTGGATTATTGGAGAGATGGTATTTTAAATATTGGTGCAGATCCTGGCCAGCAAAATCCGAGTGTGTGGTGGCTGCAAGAAACAAATTCACACGGACTACGGAGTCCTGTGGAGGAAAAGGGATGGCATGGCCACTCTCTGAGAGAGAGAGGGCCCCAGCCCCTGCCTGGACAGGCTTTTATTGATTTTCTGGTACATTACATAGAGGATGGTTCTCATTACTATGCATAGGTTCACTGCAGGGGACTACCTTTTACAGATAACAAAGGAAAGAATGCTGCTAATTACTTCAAAGAGAAAGATGTTACAGATCAGGGGGAAAAGTCATTGAACTGGTTACACTCCATACTTGGGAGGTTTAGCACAGACTTTAGGAAGTTCGCAGTAAACATTTGCTGCCTCAAGTCAGGGTGAGGGAGTTTTAGCAAAAGCAAGTCTCATAGCAGCCTAGGTACAATGCAGGCCTGATTCCCCATGGGAGAACTTATCCATGGGCGTGGCTCCTGTGTGCCGGACCTCGCTTCCCACTGACCTTTCCGAGTGGAAGCTGGGCTACATTCCCGTGCCATGTGGAATGGCTCTCTACAAAATATCTGGGAAAATCCAGCAATGACTGAGTACATAGGTTGAATTAGCGTGTGGTAGACAGATATAAGCCTGGCATCTGGTAAGAAGTGGTGTCCTACTGAAGCAAGATTGTATAGGTAGATAAATATTATTTAGTATAATGGGGTAAAAGCCCTGTCCAGTGTACCTTTTCTTTTGAAGCTATAGGTCATGTAGGGGTGGGTGTTTTAGATAGACAGTCTGTTGATATAAAGATGGAAATAAAATGTTTGTAATCATGTAGGATTGAAGATTGGAGTGACGTTTCAAAATACACAAGGTTGCATATTATTAATTCATAAGAAAGTAACATGTGAGTCTCAGGGGTGGTTGAGCTTGTGGACACTGTGCTAATGGTAATCTTTTAAGTTATAGAACCTCAAAGGTTTCCAAGAGGTTTGCTGATTTTGCTTAAAAATATTTGTTAGTTCTGTTTTCCAGTGGGTTGTAGAAGATAAGGACAATGAAGTTTCTGGATTAAAGGCAAAACATTATAGTGTTTCTTAATAACAGTTATAGAAAAATGAGTATCTCTGTCATTAAAGAGCTAGGTGAGGATTTTCCAGGTTGGGAAACAAAATTAAGCACTTGTTTTTCCCTAAGGCCTCTTACTCTCCACCTAGGAAGTATTTAATTCATAGTGAAAATAAACTATAACCAGAATGTATTTATCATCTCTAGCAGGAGGCATTTGTATGAAGTTCCCTTAAAAGTGTCTGAAGAGCGTTCGAGGCTGCTCTTGTCCATCTTTACATTTTATCAGGATTGTTTTGTTTGCATGAAGGATGTATTTTAGAGACATCCTTAGCAATGCCTGTAACATTACCCCATGAACATTGGTTAAATATTGTTTCTAATTATCTCTGCAATTATGGGTAATACAAAGAATTTTGTGAGACACCACTGTAAATTTTTTGGTGGTATAAATAGACTATCCTGAGATGTAATGAGCTCACTGTCTTCAGTGCTAATAAAGGGCTTGTTCTGACAGTTAATAGCCTCTCTGAATTTCTCCAACTCTTCTTACCAGTGAGACTACAGGAGTATTTCTCTAGGTGCAGCTTGTCCCCTTAGCATAGTGGTCAGCCCAAGCATTGCCACTGGGGTCTGGGTCTTTGTGTTCTTTTATTATTCTTACAGTTATTTTCTTAGTAGCAAAGCATCTAAAATATCTTTGCCATTCAACTTTTATAGGCTTTTGCCAATGTTAGAGCTTCTTGACACTTTCAGCCAAGATGGAGGTGTAGGTAGACACACTGTACCTCCTTGCACAACCAACAGAAGGGCAACAACAAGTTTAAAAACAAAAAACAGAAAATCGAACTGTATGGAAGTTTGACAACCAAGGAGTTATAGAAGAAATATTCATCCAGACTGGGAGGAAGGGTGGAGATGGGCAGCCAGGGTGGAGAGGGTGCACGTGGCATGGCCATGGCTGGAGGACTGCAGCTGGCAAGGCTGTAGCTGGCAGAGTGGGCAG
Source organism: Anoura caudifer (assembly GCA_004027475.1). Lineage (NCBI taxonomy): Eukaryota > Metazoa > Chordata > Mammalia > Chiroptera > Phyllostomidae > Anoura > Anoura caudifer. Next base: position 20,296 of record PVKU01004169.1, read on the forward strand.
TCTAACACATGTGTGTGGATAAACCAGGAGGAACAACTGGGGAACGAGACAGATCATGCAACCCAGGGTTCCAGCGTGGGAAGTAAAGCCTCAAAATCTCTGACTGAAAAAACCTGTGGGTGTTCCAGTGATGGGAAAAACTCCCAGCTTCACAGGAGAGTTAGTTGGAGAAACCCACAGGGTCCTAGAACATACACGAACCCACCCATGCAGGAATCAGCCCCAGAAGGGCCCAATTTGCTTGTGGGTAGCAGGGGAAGTGACTGAAAGCCAAAGAGGGACATTGTTCCTTCTTGGACTCCTCCCCCACATACAGTGTCACAATGCAGGTATGTGAGTTGCCCTGCCCTGGCAAATACCTAAGGCTCTGCCCCTTAATACATAATGGGCACACTGAGACAAAGAAATATGGCCCAAATGAAAGAACAGATCAAAGCTCCAGAAAAAACACAATTGGTGATGAAGAGCTAGCCAGCCTATCAGATGCAGAGTTCAAAACAGTGGTAATCAGGATGCTCACAGAAATGGTTGAGTAGTGTTGCAAAATAGAGGAAAAAGTGAAGGCTATGGAAATTGAAATAAAGGAAAATGTACAGGGAACCAACAGTGAAGGGAAGGAAACCAGGGCTCAAATCAATGGTTTGGACCAGAAGGAAGAAATTAACATGCAATCAGAACAGAATGAACAAACAAGAATAAAAAAAAAAAATGAGGCAGCTTAGGAAACTCTGGTACAACTTTAAATGCTCCAACATCTGAATCATAGGGACGCCAGGAGAAGAGGAAGAGCAAGAAATTGAAAACTTATTGAAAAAATAATGGAGAACTTCCCCAATCTGGCAAAGGAAATAGACTTTCAGGAAGTCCAGAAAGCTCAGAGAGTCCCAAAGAAATTGGACCCCAAAAGGAACACACTAAGGCATATCATAATTACCCAAGATTAAAGATGAGGAGAGATCTTAAAAGCAGCAAGAGAAAAGGAGACAGTTACCTACAAAGGAGTGCCCATAAGACTATCAGCTGATTTCTCAGAAGAAACCTGGCAGGCAAGAAAGGGATGGAAAGAAGTATTGAAAGTCATGAAAGGCAAGGACTTCTAGCCAAGATCACTCTATCCAGCAAAGCTATCATTTAGAATAGGAGGGTAGATAAAGTGCTTCCCAGAAAAGGCCAAGTTAAAGGAGTTCATCATCACCAAGCCCTTATTATATGAATTGTTAAAGGGACTCATCTAAGGAAAAGAAGATGATCAACACTATGAAAAATAAAATGACAACAGACTCACAACTATCAACAACCAAACCTAAAACAAAAACAAAAACAAATACAAACTAAGCAAACACTAGAACAGGAAGAGAATCACAGAAATGGAGATCACATGGAGAGTTATCAGTGGGGAGGTAGAGGGGGAGAATGGGGGAAAAGGCACAGGGAATAAGAAGCATAAATGGTAAGTACAAAATAAACAGGGCGAGGTTAAGAATAGTACAGGAAATGGAGATGCCAAAGAACTTATATGTACAACCCATGGACATAAACTAAGGGAGGAATGTGGGTGGGAGAGGGGGTGCAGGGCAGAGGGGAATTAAGGGGGGGAAATGGGACAACTGTAATAGCATAATCAATAAAATATATTTTTTAAAAAAGTTAGAGCCTCTTTGTTTCTAAAGCATTCAGATTGGGTAGTCTATAACCCCAAAACACTTATTTATACTATCAGTATAAAGATTTGCTTTTATTTATTTTTAATTTAAATATTTTATTTATATGCTATTACAGTTGTCCCAGTTTGCACCCCTTTGCACCACTCCAGCCAGCCCAACCCCTTCCCACAGTCAATCCCCACACTGTTGTCCATGTCCATGGGTCATACATATATGTTCTTAGACTAATCCCTTCACCTTCTTTCAGCCAGTACCCACCTCCGCTCTCTCCTCTTAGAACTCTCTGTTCTATGTTTCTATGCCACTGGTTCTATTTTGCTTGTTAGTTTCTTTTGTTCATTACATTCCACTTATATGTGAGATCATATGGTATTTGTGTTTCTCTTATTGGCTTATTTAACTTAGCATAATAGGCTCCAGTTCCATCCATGCTGTCATGATGAGTCAGAGTTCCTTCTTTCTTTCTGCTGTGTAGTATTCCATTGCATAAATGTACCACAGCTTTTTTATTCACTCACCTACTGATGGGCACTTAGGTTGTTTCCAGCACTTTGGCTATTGTAAATAGCACTGCTATGAACATAGGGGTGAATATATTCTTTCAAATTGGGATTTCAAGACTCTTGGGATAGATTCCCAGCAGTATAATCACTGGGTCAAAAGGAATTTCCATTTTTATTTTTTTGAGGAAATTCCATACTGTTTTCCACAGTGGCTGCATCAGTCTGTATTCCCCCCAATAGTGCACTAGGGTTCAATTTTCTCCACATCCTCACCAGCATTGTTTATTGATTTATTAATAATAGCCATTTCAGCAAGTGTGAAGTGGCATCTCATTGTGATTTTAACTAGCATCTCTCTGATGGCTAGTGATGATGAGCATTTTTTTTTTCATATGTCTATGGGCCATCTGTATGTCCTTGGAGAAGAGTCAATTGAGGTCCTTTGCATATTTTTTGATTCGATTTTTTTGATTTTTTTATTTGTCTTTCTGATGTTGAATTGTGTAAGTTCTTTATGTATTCTGGAGATTAAACCCTTTTCTGATGCATTGCTGGCAAATATGTTTTCCCATACAGTGGGTTCGCTTTTCATTCTGATGATTGTTTCTTAGCTGTGCAGAAGCTTTTTAATTTGATGTAGTTCCATTTGTTTATTTTTTCCTTTGTTTCCCTTGCTGGAGGATATAAATATATTGGCAAAATATTGCTATGTGAGATATCTGAAATTTTACTGCCTGTTTTCCAGTAGGATTTTTATGGTATCACAAGTTATATTGAAGTCTTTTATCCATTTTGAGTTTATTCTGGTGCATGGTGTAAGATGATGACCTAGTTTAATTTTTTTTTTTTTTGCCATGTAGCAGTCCAATTCTCCCAACACTATTTATTGAAGAGGCTTTCTTTGCTAAATTTATACTGTTGTCTTCTTTGTCAAATATTAACTGACCATAAAGATGTGGGTTTATTTATGGGTTCTCTATTCTGTTCTATTGCTATATGTGCCTCTTTTTATGCCAGTACCAGATTGTTTTGGTTATAGTGGCCTTATAGTATAGTTTGATATCAGGTATTGTGATCCCTCTAACTTTGTTTTTCTTTCTCGAGATTGTTGAGACTATTGGGGGTCTTTTTTTTTTTTTTGGTTCCATATAAATTTTTGGAATATTTGTTTTAGATCTGTGAAATATGCAATTGGTATTTTAATAGGAATTTCATTGAATCTATAGATTGCTTTGAGTTGTATGGACATTTTAATGTTAATGTTTCCAATCCATGAATATGGTATACCCTTCCACTTATTTCTATCTTCCTCAATTTCTTTCTTCAGTGTCCTATAGTTTTTTGAGTACACATCTTTTACCTTCTTGGTTTAATTTATTCTTAGGTACATTATTTTTATTTTTATTTTTCTTGCAATAGTAAATGGGATTTTTTTTTTAGTTTCTCTTTCTGATAGTTCATTACTGGTGTATAAAAGTGCCATCAATTTCTAAATATTGACTTTGTATTCTGCTATTTTGCCAAATTCATTTATTAGGTCATGTAGTTTTTTGGTGGAGCCTATAGGGTTTTCTATGTACAACATAATATCATCTGCAAATAATGACAGGTTTGCTTCCTCCTTTTCAATTGAGATGCCTTTTATTTTATTTTCTTGTCTGATCACTGTAGCTAAAACTTCCAATACTATGTTGAATAAGAGTGTGGTAAAAGCAGACACCCCTGTCTTGTTCCTGATCTTAAGGAAAATGTTTTTGTTTTCGCCCATTGATTATGATGTCGGCAGTAGACCTTTATTATGTTGAGGTATGCTTCCTGTAATCCCACTTTGCTGAGTTTCTATGTTTTAATTGTAAATGGGTGCTGGATTTTATCAAATATTTTTTCTGCATCATTAATACGATCATGTGATTTTTGTCTTTCATTTTGTTTATGTGATGTGTCACATTTATTGATTGCAAATATTATACCAACCTTGCATCCCTGGGATAAATCCCACTTGGTGATGGTGCATGATCTTTTTAATGTATTACTGGATCCAGTTTGCTAATATTTTGTTGAGGTTTTAGATATATGCACATCAGGTATATTGGCCTATAGTTTTCTCTCATTGTTGTGTCTTTACCTGGTTTTGAAATTAGGATAAAACTGGCCTCATAAAAAGAGTTTGGAAGTTTTCCCCCTTCCTGAATTTTTTGGACTAGTTTAAGAAGGAGAGGTGTTAGTTCTTTGAATGATTGGTAAAATTTGCCTGGGAAGCCATTTAGTCTAGGACTTTTGTTTGCTGGGAGTTTCTGATTACTGTTTCAATTTCATTAATTGTAATTGGCCTATTCAGGTTTTCTGCTTCTTCTAGATTTGGTTTTGGAAGGTTGTATGTTCCTAGAAATTTATCCTTTTTGCACAGGTTGTCCACTTTCTTCAACTATAGTTTTTCATAATATTTTCTTACCATCCTTTGTATTTCTATGGTATCAGTTGTTACTTTTCCTCTTTCATTTCTCATTTTATTTATTTGAGTCCTTTCTCTTTTTCTTAAGATGTCTGGTTAAAGGGTCATCAATTTTGTTTATCTTTTGAAAGAACCAGTTTATTTGATTCATTGATCTTTTGGATTGCTTTTTTCATTTTCTTTTAGTGTCTATGTCATTTATTTCTGCCCTGATCTTGCCTATTTCCTTCCTTCTACTTACTCTGGGCTTTGTTCATTGTTGTTTTTCTAGTTCTCTAAGGTATAGAGTTAGGTTGTTTATTTGAGATATTTTTATCTTCTTTAGGTAATGCTATGTAATATAGCCTGTAATGCTATGAACTTCCCTCTCAGGGCTGCTTTTTCTGTGTCCCATAGGTTTTGAACTGTGTGTTCATTTGTTTCCACATAGTTTTTGGTTTCTTCCTTGATATCATTGTGGACTCATTCATTATCTAATAACATGTTCTTTAGCCTCCATGTATTTGAATATTTTTGAGCTTTTTAATTAAGATTGGTTTTTAGTTTCAAGGCATCATGATCTAAGAAAATGCTTGATATGAATCCAGTTGTCTTGAATTTGTTGAGACTTATTTTGTGTGCTACCATGTGGTCTATCTTTGAAAATGATCCACGTGCACTTGAGATGAGTGTGTATTCTGCTGTTTTGGGATGAAACGTTCTGTAAATGTCAATTAAGCCCATTCAAACAAGTGTTTTGTTTAAGGTAGCTGTTTTTGTTGATTTTTTTTTTTTTTGTCTGGATGAACTATCCATTAGTGACAGTGGGGTGTTAGAATTCTCTACAGTGACTGTATTATTGATCTCTTCCTTAAAGTCCTCCACGATTTTCATTATATATTTACGTGCTCCTATGTTTGGTGCATATATGTTTACAAGGGTTATATCCTCTTGTAGGGTTTATCACTTTAGTATTATTATTCATCCTCTTTGTCTTTTGTTATGGCCTTTGTTTTGAAGTTTATTTTGTCATATATCAGTATTCTACCCCAGGTTTTTTCATCTCCATTTGCATGGAATATTTTTTTCCATACCTTCACTTTCAGCTTGTATAAATCTTTTTCCTGAGGTGGGTCTTTTGTAGAGAGCAAATATATGGATCATGTTTTCTTATTCATTCAGCTACCCTATGTCTTTTGATTGGGGCATTTAATCCATTTACATTTAAAGTTATTATTGATACATATTTATTCTTTGCCATTTTTCTCTATTGAATCTGTGTTCTTCCCTCTATTTCTTCTTCTTAAAGTTGTCCCTTTAGCATCTCTTGCAGTGCTAGTTTGGAGAAAATGTACTCCTAACTTTAGCAGTTTTTTTCTTTGTCTGTGAAGCTCTTTATTTTGCCTTCCATTTTAAATGAAAGCCTTGCTAGATCCAGTAGTCTTGGTTGTTGGTCCTGGCTGTTCTTTTATTCTTAAAAATTTTATGTATGTATTTTTAGAGAGAGGGAAAGGAGAGAGGAAGAGAGGGAAACGTGATGTGCAAAAGAAAGATCAATCAGTTATCTAAGGTCCCTGTATGCCCTTAACCAGGGACCTGGCCCACAACCCAGGCATGTGCCCTGACTGGGAATCGAACCGGTGACAGACACCAGGTTGTAGGTTTTCATTACTTGGAATGCTTTCATACCAATCCCTTCTGGCTTGTAGTGTTTCTGTTGAGAAATCACCTGACAGCCTTACTGGAGCTCCCTTGTACGTAACTAACTTTTTCTTTCTTGCTGCCTTTAAGATTCTCTTTTTGTCTTTAAACTTGTCCATTTTAATTGTGATGTGTGTTAGTGTAGGTCTCTTTGGGTTCATCTGGACTGGGACTCTCTGTGCTTCCTAAACTTGCATGACTTTTTCTTTCACACAAGGTTAGGGAAGTTTCCTGTCATTATTTTTTCAAACAGGGTTTCTATCCCTTGTTCTCTTTCTTCTTCTTTTGGTATTCCCATGAAGCAACTACTCTTACATTTCTTGTTGTCTCAAAGCTCCCTTAAGCCATCCTTTCTCTTTTTAAGTCTTTTTCTTTTTGTTGCTCTAATTGGGTGTTTTTTTCCTACCTTGTATTCCAAATCACTGATTTGATCCTCTGCTTTCTCTAGCCTGCTTTTAATTCCTTCTAGAGTTTTCTTCATATCAGATACTGCATTCTTCATTTCCAATTGGTTCTTAGTCATAGTTTCTATGTCCTATGCTGATGTAGTTCTTACTAAGTCCCTTGATCATCCTTATAATCATTACTTTGAACTCTATGTCTGATAATTTGCTTGCCTCAATTTCATTTCTTTCTTGGGGATTCCTCCTTTTCTTTCTTTGGAGGTTGTTTCTGTTTCCCCATTTCAGCTGTCTCTCTTTGTTTGTTACTGTGTATTAGATAGATCTTCTTTGACTTGTCCTTATGTGGTAGGAGTGCTATGGGACCCAGTGGTGCAGTCTCCTTGATTTCCTGATCTAGATGCTCTAGGAATGTCCTTCGTGTGGGTTACATGGGCCCCTGCTGTGTTTGGGTCCTGATTGTTGTCCTGTTTGTTGGTGGGATCTCCCCTCTGGCTAGCTGACTGTGAGGCTCAACCCCCACTACATCTTGTACATTGTTGTATAGGTACTGATGGAACAAAGTAAAACAACATACATACATACGCACATACACCCCCCCAAACAAGGAATCCCCCCATCAACAACAGCAAAATCAACAACAGAAGAGCAAAGAATAATAAAAGTGGAACGAGAAATAGGAATTAAAGTGAAAAAAAGAAAAAGAAAAAAAGACTAAGAGAAGCCCAAAGAAAAGTGATTATGACAGAAGAAAAAGAAGAGGACTAATATAAGTAATGAATAGAAAGGAAAATGGGGAAAAGGGACTAAGAGAGAAAGAATAACAAAAATAAGAAAAGGAAAGAAGGGAAAAATGGAATAAGCAGCGGTAAGAGTAAAATAAGACACATAAAAGAAAAAACATACCATCAAAAATAGAAAAATAAAAAATTAAAAGGCTATAAAGATAACAAAAATAATGAAAAGGAATAAAATGGAATTTGTTGCAGCAGAGATCAGTGCTTGCTTGCTGGGTTCTCCCTTACGCTATGGCCCTGATGTTGTCTGAGGCTGGTGTAAGCCAGTGTCAGGTGCTGTCCACATCCAGCCCTCTGCAGCCTCTTTGCACCTATAAGCAAGTGATTCACAATTTGTGGTTGTTTCCTCTGGGTTTGGCTGTGCACAATATGGGCCAAGCTGTGCTGCAAAGCTGGCTTTTATCAGAACTACCTCCAGGAGTGGGTCAGCAAATGACCCAAGGCACCCCAAGATCCACCTCTGCATGCCTTGGCCTGCTGGCCTGCTGTCAGTCTTAGACTAGTCACTGACCCATTTCTGAGAGAGTTTCTGGCAGAATCAGGAGGATGGGACTCCTGGATCTCCCATGGGAGTTGACTTTCAGACTTCAAGGCAGATGGTGGGTATGCTTTCCTGCCCCCAAGCCACTGGTCTCAGTCTGTCTGGGATTATTTCCCTCAACTCGGCTTGGGAGCCCTTAGTAGGTACTGGGTGGGGCCTCCATAGTCCAGATTTTGGGTTGGCCAGAAACCAGGAGTGTCTTTTCTGTGGCTCTCCTATGAGGGGGAGTAGCAGTCTGGTTCTCAGGAAAGTATATGGAATGGCTGTGCCCTGAAGCCAGTCTGAGTCTTCGTACGCTGCTGCCTCCACAGAAGGGGTTAAGATACAGGATGGGTGGAGTGAAAGAAGAAAAAGAAAAAAAAAACCCAAGATAAAACAAAACAAAAAAACAAAACATAAGGGATGCAGGGTGGGGCGAGTGAGATTCCAGAGAGTGGGGCTAGCAGTATCCCACAAGGTTGGTTGGGTAACTGCTTTTCTCCTGGGAGGGGCTTGCTCTTCTCAAGAAAGATGGCTGCTGCAAGTATATCCTGGCACAGAAATTCCCACAGCTGCTCCCACCTCTCTCCAAGGTGAGTGTCTATGAACCTAAAACCTGTGCTTTGGCCCCTGGGTTCAGTTTCATATTCTCTCCTGAGTGTCAACACATTGCTCTCTCAAAGCTGCATCCTCGAAAATGTCTGCAACATTCTCTGCTATTACTACTACTACTACTACTACTACTACTACTACTACTACTAGTACTACTATTACTACTACTACTACTAGTACTACTATTACTACTACTACTACTACTACTAGTACTACTACTACTACTACTACTACTACTACTACTAGTACTACTTTGCCTACCTGCCCAGGTGGTATCTTAAATTCTGGGTTTAAGACTTAAATCAGCCATTTAAACTAGCCATTCTGATTTAATGCCAGGATTGGATTATAGTTCAAGTGTGAATTTAAATCTGCAATAGCATTTTAATTAGGAACAAATGAAATTAAGTCAGGGCTAATCAAGGGAATCTCTAGCAAAATTACAAAACATATGTAAAAGAAAGATTAAGAGTTGACAATAATTTGGTGATAAAAAAACCTCTTTTCCTTTGAAATATTTTGGTCGACCTCGTGGCACAATGGTAGGTAGCATGTCTGACTCCTTTGAAATATTTTAACTAAATCATTTTACATGAAAAGCCAAGATTATAATTTTACTCCTCTAGTCCATTATTAGTGTAAGAAAAAAGTTTGAAGGATCTATGAAAATACCACTATTTGTATGCATACAAGGCATATAAAGATAATAAAAAAACACACAAAATTGGTGATGATTTAGAGTTTTTAAACAATAGCTTTGAAATACAGGATCTGGCAGAGGTAACACTTGCTGGAGAGTGGTAGGCAGTGTACCTGACTGTCTCGTGGGAACGGCTGTACGTCTCCTAATGAAATCATCTCATCCCACCTGCAGTGTCCTGTGGTGTGCTTGAGAGTGATATTGTTATGTTACAGAATCACATGCTTATGATTTTGTCATAAAAAGGGGGCATTATTTGTGCTGGACCATGTATAATAAAGTTTTCAGTATATTAAATATTGTATGTAGCATTATATTTATAAGGATGAATGGTAACAACTTTCACAAATTAATTGAAAATCACATCATCGATTATCCCATGTATATACCTGTATGTCTCTGCAATTACTGTACCTTGTATAACTACATTGATTATGACCTGTAATAGTACTTTAAAAACCATACTTGTACTTTTATCTTCAGACGTGTGATTTCCAGACAAAAATACAAACTGTCAATATTTTATGTGGATTACACTCAATTAAAATTTTGAAATAACACATATCTAAAAGTATTTGCATATCATTAATCTGCTGACATTTTAATAATTTTTTTTCTTTTAAGAAATTGTACAACTATTTAAAGATTATTCATAAATTAGTTTAGGTCTAAGCTTTTAAAGTTATCAATCTGAACCTTAAAATTTGTTAACATATTACATTTTCATGAATTTTTTGTATTTTAAGAAATTAATAAAATTGAACTATTTAAAAAGACATCCATTATATTATTTCATTGAAATGCAAGTTTATATAAAGATGTATAAGGGGAACTGAACAACCCCATGAATTATCTCCTGGAGGCTGGGCCCTTTGTAATACAGTGTTCCTCTTCCAGGTGAGTGTTCTAAAAACCCATTTGTATCAGTGTACCAACTGGTGTTGTTGTGAGAGGCTGTGTTTGGCATGAGTGAATTCTTTTGAAGGCCAGCGTGTTTGCCCATTTCATGATGGGAGATGTACGAGTGAACCTGTGCACACCATGCTGAGTATTCACAAGTTTTTCACCCAAAATGGCATGATCCCTCTGCCCCACCCTCTCTATTCACATAATCTCACTCTGAGCAAATTTTTTTGTTTCTCTAGATGGAAAAATCCCTCAAAGGGAAAACTTTGCCCATGTGGAAGAAGTGAAACAAAAAATGGCAGAAGCACTAAAAGGAATAAAAATCAACCAGTTCAAAAACTGTTTTGAGCTGTGGAAAAAAACATCTCGATAGGTGTATTGCATCAAATGAAGAGCACTTTGAAGGTGACTGAAGTTTAACCATGTAAGAATACACAATTTTTAATAAAAATTCCACTTTTTGGGGTCCCCCTCATATGTGTGTATAAATACACATACAATGGTCTACCCAGAAAGCCTAGTTATGTAATATCAAAGAGACTTTTATTGAAGATATAAGAAACATTGTACATAGGACAATGATGCCTTGGTTCCCTTCAAAGCAGGCACCTGGGGACTTTACACAGTTCTCCTCATCACCATCAGTTGCCCTGTTGTATTTTCCTAAATCTCATCAATGGTATGAAATCTTTCCTTTCAAAGGTGTTTTTAGTTTTGGGAAAAGCCGGAGGTTGCAGGGCACCATATTTAGGCTATAGGGGGACTGAGCCACCTGGGTGATACAATGTTTCACCAAAAAACTCTGCACCAAATGTAATGCATGAGTGGGGCATGTTGTTGTGATGAAGCTGCCTATCACCAGTTGGCCATAGCTGCGGCCTTCTGAATCATCTGAATAGTTTCTGCAGAGGAATGTTCAAGCTTAACGTAAAGTATGCAGATTTTGTTGCTCTACTCGCTCATTTTGAGTGCGATGGCCACACAGTGCATGTGTTGACTCAATAATGTCTATTGCCCCCACTGACTGGTACAGTGAAGTTGTCATTGTTTACACATGCGCATTCCAGTCCACTCTCTTTGGCTGCCAGGTTACAGCAATGTCATGCAAACCATTTTTGTTATAGTAACAATGGCTGGACTTTTTCTGGACAGACCTCTGTATGTTCTGTGTCTCCTAGTTACTAAGGAAAGGTTGTGTGTCCAAAGGCTACTTTAAAATAACTGGAAATAACAGATGAGAAAAGCAAGTTGGAGCAGGTAAGACTTTCTTAAAGATTAAAGCATACCAATGCATCTTGGAACATCGGTATCTGCATATTCTGTACAGGTACCATTTGGAGAAGTTATGGGAATTTTAAAATTGGAAAAGGGTCAGTACTCTTCTACTTAAAAGGAAAAACAAGTTTTAAATGTGTAAACTTTTTAAAATCAGGACCTCCAGTGGTTAAAATGGAAATGCTCTGAATTTAACTTCCAGTGAAGATGGAGCAGTAGGTAGATACACTTTGCCTTCTCATACAAGAACAAATTTAATGACAAAAAATAACCAGAATTGCCAGAAAAATCGAACTGTATGGAAGTCTGACAACCAAGGAGTTAAATAAGAAACTTTCATCCAGACCGGCAGGAGGGGCAGAGATGGGCAGCCAGTACAGAGAGGACTCCCAGCAAGTGGTGGCTGGAGGACTGGGGTAGGCGAGGCAGTGGCTGGTAGTTCCACATTTGCATGCAGATAAACTGGCAAGAACAACCGGGACGTGAGACAGCCTGTGTGACCAAGGGTTCCAACATGGAGACATAAAGCCTCAAAAACTATGACTGAAAAAACTTGTGGGGGTTGAGGCAGCAGGAAAAACTCCCAGCCTCACAGGCGAGTTTGTTGGAGAGACCCACAGGGTCCTAGAATGTACACAAACCCACCTACACAGGAATCAGCACCAGAAGGGCCCAATTTGCTGTGGGTAACAGGGGAGTGACTGAAAGTTGGCAGAGAGCTGAGCAGGTAGGTGGCATTGCTTGTTCCCTCTCAGACCCCTTCCCCACATACTGCGCCAGAACACAGTGACCTGGGTTGCCCCATCTTGGTGAACACCTAAGGCTCTGCCCCCTACTATGTAACAGGCACACTGAGACAAAGAAATATGGCCCAAATGAAAGAACAGATAAAAGCTCCAGAAAAAATACAACTGGTGATGAGGAGATAGCCAGACTATCAGAGTTGGAAACAGTGGTAATCACCATGCTCACAGAATTGGTTGAATATGGTCACAAAACAGAGGAAAAAGTGAAGGCTGTGAAAAGTGAAATAAAGGAAAATGTGCAGAGAACCAACAGTTAAGGGAAGGAAACCGGGACTCAAATCAACGGTATGAACCAGAAGGAAGAAATTAACATTCAACCAGAACAGAATGAACAAACAAGAATTCACACAAAAATAAAAAATAAAAAAAGAAGTGGCTTAGGAACCTCTGGGACAACTTTAAACATTCCAATATATGAATGACAGGGGTGCCAGAAGGAGAAGAGAAAGAGTAAGAAATTGAAATCTTATTGAAAAATTAATGGAGAATTTCCCTAATCTGGCAAAGGAAATAGACTTTCAGGAAGTCCAGGAAGCTCAAGAGAATACCAAATTAGTTGGACCCGACTTCCAGCCAAGATGGAGGCGTAGGTAGACACACTGTGCCTCCTTGCACAACCAAAAGAAGGACAACAACAATTTAAAAACAAAAAACGAAAACTGACAGAAAATCGAACTGTATGAAGCCTGACAACCAAGGAGTTAAAGAAGACACATTCATCCAGACCGGTAGGAGGGGCTGAGACAGGTGGCCAGGCAGAGAGGACTTGCGGCATGGCAGCGGCTGGAGGACTGGGGCAGGTAAGTGAGATGGCAGATTGTGGAGCAGGGCACGCTAGGCTGCAGCTGGCCAGCAAGGCAGCAGCAGGCAGACCTGGTGAACCAGTAGATTGTGGACAGGGCAGTCCCACATTCATGCGCAAATAAACCAGGAGGAACAACTGTAGAGTAGGATGGATTGTGCACGGGGAAACAAAGCCTCAAACCACGGACTGAAAACACCTATGGGGGCTGACACAGCGGGAGAAACTCCCAGCCTCCCAGGAGAGTTTGTTGGAGAGACCCACAGGGTCTTAGAACATACACAAACCCGCTCACACAGGAATCAGCACCAGAAGGGCCCACTTTGCTTGGGGGAAGTGGGAGAAGTGGGGGAAGTGACTGAAATCCGGCAGAGAGCAGAGCAAGCGCCATTGTTCTCTCTCGGACCCCTTCCCCACATACAGCATCACAACACAGCAACATGGGTTACCCCATAGGGGTGAATATATAAGGCTCTGCCCCTCACTACGTAACAGGCGCATCAAGACAAAAAAAAAAATGGCCCAAATGAAAGAATAGATCAAAGCTCCACAAAAAATACAACTAAGCAATGAAGAGATAGCCAACCTATCAGATGCACAGTTCAAAACACTGGTAATCAGGATACTCACAGAATTGGTTGAATTTGGTTGCAAATTAGATGAAAAAATGAAGGCTATGCTAAGTGAAATAAAGGACAATGTACAGGGAACCAATAGTGATGGGAAGGAGACTGGGACTCAAATCAACAGTGTGGACCAGAAGGAAGAAAGAAACATCCAATCAGAAGAGAATGAAGAAACAAGAATTCAAAAAAAAAAATGAGGAGAGGCTTAAGAACCTCCAGGACATCTTTAAACGTCCCAACATCCAAATTCTAGGGGTACCAGAAGGAGAAGAGAAAGAGCAACAAGTGGAAAAGTTATTTGAACAAATTAATAAAGGGGAACATCCCCAATCTGGCAAAGGAAATAGACTTCCAGGAAGTCCAGGAAGCTCAGAGAGTCCCAAAAAGTTGGACCCAAGGAGGAACACACCAAGGCACATCATAATTACATTACCCAAGATGAAAGATGAGGAGAGAATCTTAAAAGCAGCAAGGGATAAGGGGACAGTTACCTACAAAGGAGTTCCCATCAGACTGTCAGCTGATTTCTCAAAAGAGACCTTCTAGGCAAGAAGGGGCTGGAAAGAAGTATTCCAAGTCATGAAAGGCAAGGACCTACATCGAAGATTGCTCTATCCAGCAAAGCTATCATTTAGAATGGAAGGACAGATAAAGTACCTCCCAGATAAGGTCAAGTTAAAGGAGTTCATCATCACCAAGCCCTTATTATATGAAATGTTAAAGGGACTTACCTATGGAAAAGAAGATGATAAAAATCTATGAACAGTAAAATGACAACAAGCTCACAACTATCAACAACTGAACCTAGAAAAAACAAAAACAAAGACAAAAATGAACTAAGCAAACAATTAGAACAAAACAGAATCACAGAAATGAAGATCACTTGGAGGATTATCAATGGGGAGGTGGAGGGGGCAGAATGGAGGAAAAGGCACAGGGAATAAGAAGAATAAATAGTAGGTATAAAATTGACAGAGGGAGGTTAAGAATAGTATAGGAAATGGAGAACCCAAAGAACTTACATGTACCACTCATGGACATGAACTAAGGGGGGAATTGTGGGTGGGATGGGGGGTGCAGGGTGGAGGGGAATTAAGGGGAGAAAATGGGACAACTGTAATAGCATAATCAATAAAATATACTTTAAAAGGAAGAAAAAAGACATGAATACTCAGAATTTAAAGAGCACTGGGGTTCCAGCCATAATTCAAATTCCACAGAGTAATAATAGCTTTTACTTTCATGTGAGAGAATCCAAATAAATGTAACTTGCATGTAAAAAATGGCACATAACCATTCCAGGCTTTTGAAAAAAGCATCATTTATTTCAAAGTACAACACAAAGTTGTATTTTTAAGAAATACACATTCAATCTTGTTATCTCAAGACTTGGCTATGTGTATTTCAGTTTATCTTTAAAATAAATTCAGGTATACAAATGTTACATACCTCAAGTACAAACAGCACAGAAAATGCATATGGTCTTAACTGAATGTTTTTACATTCACTGTTCTTAGGTTGACTTACATTTCAGTAATCAGCTTTTAAACCAGGACAGCCTTATTTTAAAAAAATACTCTGTATTTTTCAGCACAAAGTCCTCATACATTTTTAAAATTAGATGTTGGCGCATAATATTGCGAAATTATAAAAAAACCAATCCTGGTAATTTAATAAAATTGTCACATGCCAGAAATTCTGAATCAACTAAAAAATTATTTCCTTAGCTGTGATGTCAAATTTGCGTCCATACAGATAAAGAATGGAAGGAGACAGGTGGTGGAAACTTGATAGCAGTTAAGGTTTTCAGATGTACAGGTCTTACTGGAGTTTGTGGCCGAGTCCAGACTTTTCTAAAAGCAAAGAGCAAATCTCATTATCATAATTGCAAGAAATATCTGAAAGCAGCGAGTGGTACAAGCCTGCCCTGCTTGAGTCTGTTTTGCAAAGAAGTGGAGGGTAGGGAGTGGGAAGCTACAACAGGAAGAGCCTTAGAAAGATGTCTCAGAAACTGGCATATCATGATCTAGATAGAAGAGGGCCCCACTTTTTTTTTTTTTGCTTAATTTCAATTTTCATGAGGGAAGTGCGAATTAGACCACGGGTCAGAGCTTCTTCTTCCAATTGTGGGGCTCCATATTCGCCATGGGTTGTAGGTCTGTCCCACATCATCAGCTGGACTGGAGGCAGAAGGAGCGTGAGGAGCAGAGGAGTTCTCTGTGCCCATGAGGCCAATGCTGGTCAGTGTGTTTGATGGAGTGGTGAAAGGAAGCGCGCTGCTAAGGTTGCTGGACCAGATTGAGCTGCTGAAAGGAGTGGTGGACCACAAGCCACTGGTGTTGCCAAGGATTGACTGCAAAACAGAAAACACACAACACGGGGTCAGGCTGAGACTGGTAGGCAGATGGTAAAGTGGTGAAGATTATGCTGAAAATAGGGGCTGGGTCACAGACATCTTTCACTTTATTTATTTTAAAATAAATTAAATATTATGTCTTATGTATAGCCATTCGGGTCTGAGCAAATGGTTGTAAGCTTCTACAGAAGGACTGGCCAACCACAGCCAGTGGCCACATCCAGCCCTGCCTATTTCTGTGAGTAGTTTCCCTGGAGCCCAGCCACACCATCTATTCGTGTGCTGCCATGGTTGCTTGGCCCCATTATGGCAGAGGTGAATGGGTGTGACCCAAACAGCACAACCCAAAAAGCCTAAAGTACGAACTGACCCCTGTTTTAAAGAATGGTTGAGATGCTTTTAAAACTGAAGCCATATGATCACAGTAGAGACAAACTTTGAAATTTATTTAAATGAACAAGAAATCACAGGGGAATCACATATTTCTGTCAAAAATATCTTTTTTCATTTTTTATTGTACTTTTTTCCTGTCAAAATTTTGTAAAAGCTGAAACCAGAAATTATTTTCTTTGGTAAGAAAATGATACTTTCCTGGAGCATGATTTGTGCAGAAAAATCTAGCTGCAAAGCAAACAAATACACATAGAAAGCTCAAGAAAAGACACAGTTGCTTCTCAGAATCAAAGGTACTACCCAACACACCTTACCACCTGGCAACCACCTGTTTCTTCTCTGTATCTAGAGTTTGTTTCCTTTTTTCATTTATTTTGTATTTTAGATTCCACATGTAAGTAATATCATCTGGCATTTGTCTTCTCTTATTGGACTTGGCAAGTGCCCTCTAGGTCTATGCATATTTTGTAACTGGCAAGATTTCTTTCATATGGTACACACTGTATATGCATACCATATCTTTATACATTTTTCTCTGTTGATGGGAACTTAAGTTGCTTCTATATCTTGGCCGTTGTAAATAATGCCGCAATAAACAGCAATGAAGGCCTTTATCTTTTTCAATTTGTGTTTTGGATTTCTTCAGATAAATACCCAGATATTGTACTGCTGGACTGTATGGTAGTTCCTTTTAACTTTTGAGGAACCTCCGTATTGCTTTCCACAGAGGCTGCACTAATTTATAACCCCACTGACAATGTATAAAGGTTTCCTTTTTCCATATCTTCATCAACATTTGTTGTTTTTTATTAATGATCGCCATCCTAACAGGTGTGAAGTAGTATTCTGTCCTTTTAATTTGCACTTTTCTGATGATTAGTAATGTTGACCATCTGTGTGTTTTCTTTGGAAAAATGTCTCTTCACATCCTCTACCCAGTTCTTCATCAGATTGTTCGGTATTTTTTGGTGTTAAGTTATACAGGAAAGGGCAAATGTAGGTTTACAGCTGCTTGTATAGAAAATAATACAATAATAAACTCTGTGTTTTGTGTACTCACAACTGCAAACCTACTCTGGCCCTACCCTGTATGAGTTCTTTATATAGTTTGGATAATAACCCCTCTCAGATGCATCATTAGCACATGTCTCCTCCCATTCAGTAGGTTCTTTTCATTTTGATGGTTTCCTTCACTGTGCAGAAACTTTTCAGTACAATATAGCCCCTTTTATTTATTTTTCTTTTTCCCTTACTCAAGAACACATAACAAAAAAATATCACTAGAGTAATGTCAAAGAGTTTACTGCCTACATTTTCTTCTTGGAGTTTTATTGTTTCAGGTCTCACATTTAAGGCTTTAATCCATTTTGAGTTCACTCCTGTATATGGTATAAGAAAATAGTTGTTTCATTTTTTTATGCATGTATCTCTAGTTTTCCCAACACCGCTTATTGAAGAGACTGTCTTTACCCCATTGTATATTCTTGCCTCCTTTGTCATGAATTGAACATATAAACATGGTTTTATTTCTGGGCTATTCTGTTTCACTGATCTGTCCATTTTCATGCCAGTACCATAGTGTTTTGATTATGATAGACTTTTAGTACAGCTTGGAATCAGGTAGTGTGATATCACTAACTTTGTTGTTCTTTCTCAAGATTGCTTTGGCTAATTCGTGGTCTTGATGCCTCCATATAAATTTTAAGATTATTTGTTCATTATGTGAAAAATGCCCCTGGTGTTTTGACAAGGATTGTACTGAATGCATAGATTGTTTTGGGTGGTATGGACAGTGTGATGACATTAATTCTTCCTATCCATGAGCACAGTTCATCTTTCCATTTATTTGTGTTTTCCTATACTATGTCGAATCAAAGTGATAAAAGTGGACATTCTAGTCTTGTTCCAGATTTTGAACACAATGCTTTTAGCTTTTTACTGCTGAGTATGCCGCCTGTCATATCTTGCCTTTATTATGTTGAGGTATGTTCCCTTGATACCCACTGTAGAGTTTATTATAAATGAATGTTGGATTTTGTCAAATGCTTTGCCTGTATCTACGGATATAATGATATGATTTTCATCCTTTATTTTGTTATGTGGTGTATCATGTTAATTAATTTAGGGATAATGAACCAACCTTGCATCCTGTGCATAAATCCCACTTGATAATGGTGTGTGATCTTTTTAATGTATTGTTGAACTGTATGATAATATTTTATTGAGGATTTCTGCTTCTGTGTTTATCAGAGAATACTGACTTGTAATTTTTTTTTTTGTAGTGCCATTGGTTTTGGTCATCAGGGTAATGATGGTCTTGTAAAATGAGCTTGGGAGCCTTCCCTCCTCCAAAATTTATTGTGACAGCTTGAAAAGTATAGGTATCAATTCTTCTTTGGACGCTTGGTGAAACTCTGAAGACATTGGGTCCAGGATTCTTGTTTGTTGGGAGTATTCTCATTACTGATTCCATTTCATGAGTAATGAGTCTGTTTAGATTTTCTGTTTTTTCTTAATTCAGACTTGAAAGATTCTATGTTTGTAGGAATTTATCAGTTTCTTCCAAGCTGTCCAATTTGTTGGCATATAATTGCTCTACTATTTTCTTATCCTTTCTGTTTCTATGCTGTTGGTCATCACTTCTCTTTCATTTCCAATTTTATTTTTTGGTTGCCTTCTCATTTTTTCTTGAAAGGTATGACTATGGGTTTATCGATTTTGCTTCTTTTCATAGAACCACCTCCTGGTTTCATTGGTCTTTTCTGTTGTGCTTTTAGACTCTATTTATTTTTACTCTGATCTTTATTGTTTCCTTCCTTCTACTCACTTTAGTCCATTTACATTTAATTATTGATAGGTATGTAGCTACTGCCATTTTATTGTTTTAATTGATTTTGCAGTTCTTCTCTGTTCTTTTCTTGTTTGCTTGATCTCTTCTATGTTGATGGCTGTTTATAGTGTTTTTGAAGTCCTTTGTTTCTTGTATATCTTCTGTAGGTTTTTGTTTCATGGTTACCATGTGCTACATATATACCAATCTATGTTTATAGCAGTCCATTTTCAGTTGATTGTTGCTTAAGTTTGAACACATTCTAAAATCCCTAAAATTTTTACTCGCCCCCCTCTGCATTTATGTTTGTGTCATTATTTTTCTTTCTTTTGTTTATGTGTATCCCTTAAGTTATTATTTGTAATTACACATGACCTTCCTACGTTTGCCTTTTAACCTCTGTATTAGCTTTATAGTTGGTTGATCCACTGCTTCAATTAAGTGTTTACCTTCATCAGTGAGCATTTTTTTCCCTTTCATATATTTTCTTATTCATATCTTGGGTCCTTTCCTCTTTAAGAAGTTCCTCTAACATTTATTCTAATACTGGTTTAGTGATGGTCAACTCCTTTAGAACCTTTTCTTTACTGGGAAAAAAGATCTTCAAGTCTAAATGATAGCCTTGCTGGGTAGAGCAGTATTAGTTGTAGGTGTTTGTCTTTCCTCACTTTGAATATTTTGTGCTAATCACTTCTGCTGAGAAATCAGCTAAAAGTCTTCTGGGAGCTCCCTTGTAAGTAACTGCTTTTAAGATCCTCTGTCTAAATTTAATCTTTGGCATTTCATTTATTTTTTTAAAAGCTTTTATTTATTTGTTTTTAGGGAGAGGGAGAGAAACATGTGTGAGAGAGATATATTGATCAGTTGCCTCTCATAGGCCCCCACCTGGGGACACCTGGCCAACAACCCAGGTGTGTCCCCTGACTGGGAATCAAACCAGCAACCTTTTGGTTTGCAGGCCAACACAAAATCCTCTGAGCCACACTAGCAAGGGTAACCTTTGGCATTTTAATTATCATGTCTCTTCGTGTGGGACTCTTTGGGTTCATCTTGTTCAGCACTCTGTGCTTCCTGGATTATGTGCCTACTTCCATTGTCAGGTTAGGGAACTTTTCCATCATTATTTCTTCAATATGTTTTCAATCCCTTGCTCTTTCTTCTTCTGGTACCACTATAATGCAATGTTGGTACGCTTGATGTTGTCCCAGGGGTATCTTAAACGTCTCGTTTTTTAATTTTTTTTTATTTTTACTGTTCCAATTGGGTGTTGGCCACTATCTTATCTTCTATATTATTAATTTGATCCTCTGCTGTTGATTTCCTTTAATGTATTTTTCATTTCACGTATACTTCTCATTTATGGTCTTTTTATGTTCCTATCTTCTTTTTTATGTTTCCTTTTTGTTGAAGTTCTCACTGAGTTCATCTATTCTTCCCATAAATTTATTGAGCATTCTTACAACCAAGTGTTTTGAATTCTGCATCTGGTAGATTGCTTATCTCCATTTTGTTCTTCTTCTGGAGTTTGATCCTGTTCTTTCATTTGGGACATGTTTGTCTCCTTGTTTTGGCTGCATTCCTATATTTGTTTCTGTGTATTAGGTAGATCTGCTGTATCCAGGTCTTGACAGAATGTTCTTATTTAAGAGATGTCCTATAGAATCCAGTGGTGTAGTCTCCTTGGGAGTCTATTGTGTGGGTTGTGTGCCTTGATTGCTGCTGGGACTGACCCTCCGGCTCACTGGCTGTGAGGGCTGGTTGTGACTACAGTGAACAAGCTGTTGTGTGTGACCTTCACACAGTGAAAGTTGCTTTAGTGGGGCTCTAGCACCAGCTGAGTCCACTGCTGAGATGTGTTATTTGTGGAGCTGGTTGGGTGGTGCCCTTGTGTGGTCTAAAGCTGGCCACCAGGTATGTTGGTTCTAGAGCCTCTAGGGAGGAGCTCTGGTGCAGGTCAGAGTCAACTACCATTTGAACCTGGCTTGGTGCCATCTGGAAGAGGTACAAAGTAATCTATGGTTGGGTGTTGCTTGTGCTGAGCTTAGAGGCATTTGGGAGAGGCCCTTCTGGAAAACGAGACTGGCTATCACTAGTGTCAAGCTTGGGACCTGTTGGTGTGCATCACAATGTGAGCTGAGGCCATTTGCCACTTGGCTGAGTGTGTGGCCACTTAATTGAGGCTATATTCCAAGCCAAGACTGGCTGCTGCTTATGCCAGCCTTGGGGGCTAATGGATGGGAGTTACAACGCAAGTTGGGACCTGTTGCGGCTTGTGCCCAGCTTGGGGTAGCATAGTAAGAGGTACTGGTTACGCTGAGGTCTGCTGATGCTTATTTGGGGTTTGTGGACCTTTGAGAGATTTTAGGAAAGTCTGTAGCACAAGCCAACACAGATTGCTTGTGTGAAGAAGCCCCTGAAAGAGGTTTGGCTGGGCAGGAGAGTTGGGTGAGGCAGGGTCTCAGGGAATCACCAGAGTGGGATGAACCATATTAGGCTAATAAACGGCTCAGATTTAGAACCAGGATGGCTGGGTATGGGGAGAACTCAACAAAGGAACTATGTCACCTGCCAGCACTTCTGTCCCTGAAGAGAGCTTCCCCTCTATCACTTGTGCTTAAGCTAGTCAATTTAGTTCCTCTCCCTATGTCCCTGGTGCTTTTTGAGCTATTGGCCCTGTGCTGGAGAGTGGAGTGAGTCTCTGTGCAAGCCCTTTAAGAGCAACACCTTGGTCTCTGGCAGTCCTTTGTCTCTCTTGGATGCAATCCCTGCTGGTTTTCACAGACATGTTACGGGGACTCTTCTTCTTGGCACTGGCACTCCAGGCTGGGGAGTCCATGTGGGGCTGGGACCGACCACTCACTCCTCAGGAAAGACCTCACCAGTTTGCGTCTCCATTCCTCCCTACCAGTTTGGATGTGGCTTCTTTTTTATATCCTTAATTACAGGACTTCTGTTCAGCTAGTCTTCAGGTGGTTCTCAATGATGGCTATTCTATAATTTAGTTAATTTTGATGTGGTCATGGAACAAGGCAAGAATAGTGTTTACCTACTCTACCATCTTGACTAGAAGCCCCCTCTTTCCATAATTTCTTGACTTTAATGGCTCTGACAAGTATTGATGTGTCACTCTGGCAGATGTGAAAGCACAGTCAGAAATACAATAACAGTTCTAACCCAACCTTTCCACACTATTATCAGTTGTTTATAACTGTGGCAGTAATGATGAGTGAGCCCTGAGTACTCACTGTGGCTGTGTGGGTCGGGGGACTGGAACTGGCTGGCCAGGAAGGGCTGGGATCTGTTGCTGGAGAGTCCCAAAGGTAGGCAGGGCCACTACTGAACTCATTCCAGCCCCTCTGGGAGGCCTGATTGCACGGTCGAGATAACCCGAGTTTGCTAAAAACTTCTGAAAATAAGAACACAAGTTCGAATCCTTATTTTATTTTGCCTGGGTCAAGAAAGTGGCATGTCCAATAATTCACTATATATTATCTAGTATCTGCTCCAATTTCTTTCTTTTCAAATACATTTCTGTTCTTCTGTGTCTAATTATCAGATCACATCTAGGACTGGGCATTCACCTGGTGGCACATATCCCACCACTGCTCGCTGGGAGTCACTACACCTACCTCATCAGCTCCCACCACACTCTGGGAGGGAATGGGGGATGGACCTCAGAACTCAGGCACACAGTGCACAATTTGAATACTTTACCCAAACCTAGATAACATAAAATGAAAGCATTTCACCACTCTAACATTACAATCACAGCTAATGTAAAACTCCCATGGTGGTCTCTAATTCTATACAGCAAGAAAATGTAAGGAGCCCTGGCATGGCCAGGAATCACATTTCAGACACAGAATCCTTTCCTGAAGTTCTTAAGTAAGTGTTGTGGAGCACAAGCCAACAGAGACTCATGCAGCATCGAGCCTGTTCCACTGCACCTCTGGGCTGAGAGGAGAGTGTCTTGCTGGGCCCCATAAGCATCTGTCCAAGCAGCAAGAACAGACTCACTTCCCTAAGGTAAACCCACATATTTTATGTCTGTTGGTGCCTGACTGCAAGTACAAAGAAATGCATCTTTTAAAAATGTCTACTACATGACAAATCATGCTTTCCTCTCTACCTCAGTGTTTCTCCACACACAAAACTAGACTTCATCCTCCTTCCTTGTCTGTCCACAGGCTTATTAGTTACAGGTCTAGTGTGAAACACTCACCACCGGTTAGGTTAAAAGAATTCCCAAAGGCGGAGAACGAATTGAGGGGTGTGAAGTCAGGGCTGCTGGGGTTGCTGACGGGACTCCACAAACCCGAGCTGAACGTTACAAGAGGAAAACGCAACACAAAATGGATGACGGTTAGTATAAATGGATCCCTTAAGTACGGCTTCACGAAGGGGAGGTGCTGCTTCAACTGCGGGCACTCAAGTATTAAACACAAACACAAAGGGGAGAGCTGAGACCAGCGTCTACACCTCAGAGGGTTGAAAGAACAGAATTCCAGAGCTCCCGCTCCTTATCACAAGCTGAGAGCCTGGAGATAAATTGCTTCCTTAGGTTTACTTTTTGGTAATAAAAGATTTATTTAGAAACACTTAAACACAGACTCATTTCCTCTTAGTGCCAAGCAAGTAAGATTGGGGTTCTACTTATTGATGGTCTTTATTGTTACTGCTATTTATCTGGGAAGATAAACCAAGGCACTCACTGCATGCCACCAGGCCCATGCAGTGCTCTGGGTCAAGGAAGTCGCATGTCCGATAGTTTACTATGAACTATCTAGTATCTGCTCCAATTTGTTTCCTCTCAAACCCATTTTTTTTGTTCTTCTGCATCTAATTATTTGATCACCACCTTTCTTACAGAAGGCTATGATAATGGAAAAGGACACATAAACCTCCCTCTCTGCTAGGGTGACACATATCGTGTGCGTCTCCTTCCCTGTATTAGGGGAGCTATGGGGGAACACAGTAACTAAGCTTTCGGCTTCCACCCAATAGACAAGAGCCCCTGGAAGCCTGGACCATTTCTGACAAATGCCTACTTGTAATCTAGGGAAAAATGCCTGAAACACATGTATGGATGGAAGATGCTAACCTGACTTGAGAAACCTGTCCTTCTTTCTATTGAGTAAGAATGGTCTACTGTACCTGTCTGAGCCATCGCTGTCAACAGGAGTGTGTGAAATGCCAAGAGTGCTGGAAAAATCTGTTTTGTTTGAAGAAACTTTAGTAAAGCCATTTCCACCTGTAACAATGGACTCTGAATCAATCAAAGACAAATCGAGCCAAAGGTAATTCCACCATGCCTGAAGCCCTGCTGTGTCAGGCCACTCACCTGGGCTCTTGTCATAGCCAGCGGTGACTGCAGCAAAAGTGGGGTTACCATTCTTGCCAGGCAGTGAAGCTGCTTTTGTCAATTTGTGTTGGCTTCCATTTGGCTGCTTGGTTTTTGGGTCGCTGAAGAAAGAAGCAAAAAGAAAACAACTAATCCCTCGTCAGCACTGCCCGCTGGAGGTCCGTAGGGGCACTTGTCTCAGGACCGTGGCTCCACAGGACTGGGCCCATGCAGTTGGCACCTTTACTGTGTCAGGCCAGGGCCACCCGCAGGGCACAGTCTGACCTCATGTCAATGGTTTGGGACCTACAAGTTCACAGTCAAATGGAAAATAAGGGATTTATGGGGAAAAGTAAGAAAATACAGGATCAGTATGAGACCAGGATCACAGACTGGAAAGACTGTTTAAGAGAAAGATTTTAGGAAGGGAGGCACTAGGAAGTGAACAAGGAGTAAGTAGAATGTAAGGTTTTGATAGGCGACAACACATGACAAACTGGTTCTTAGGAGTATCCTCCCCTATCAGGATAGGCCAAGGAGCCCACGGTGGCAAAGGCCCAGGCTGGGTAGCCTCTCCCAGACTAAGTGGATGCTGCCTTTTTCAGCGAAAGGTAACAACTTGGCAGGTGCACTGTAGTTTCCTCATGTGGAAAGCAGGGATGGTGACAGTACCTGGTCTGTGCTTGCTGGGAGGGTGAGATGCAGGGACAGCTGTGTGGTGCTGAGAGCAGTGCTGGTGCATGGCAGAACTTGGTCAGGACTGGACAGGTGCTTACAATTACCACTGAGGTTACTGTTACCCTTAAAATCAGTCAGACACAACTGTGGCTGTGCATCCAGTGAGGAACACCACTTGAGGGGGTCCCATCTTCCTGTCAGGGGCCTGCCCTGCTGTGTGCACATCTCCTACTGCAGCAGACTTGTTCTAGATCCTGCCCTTTTAACTGTTAAGCTAAAGTGCCTTAAGGTTAAGATAAATGTCCCACAAAGCCATTTCCTCAACTCAAAGGACATTTGTAGATATTCATTTAATGCTCAGCATACTTATTTATTCTTAAATTAGAACATAATGCTAAAAAGTTATATTATGTATTTCCAGCCCATGGATGATGAAAGCCAAGGAACAGAAGAGGTGCTGCTGGAACTGGGCACCAACATGACAGCACCAAGGGAGAAACTGATCCAGGGAAAGGGCAGGGCTGTCAACAGCAGGTGTAGGAGGCCACACAGGATAGCAGCCTGTGGCCACTGAGTGTTCCTATTTAATGGGAGTGAGCCTCAGGTTTCTGGAGCACTTACCTGTTCAAGGAACAGGAAGCAACCAGGGAGCCTACCTGCTGGAGCTACTGTTGACAATGCTGCTGTAGCTGCTGCGGGACGTGAGCAGGCAAGGTGCAGCGGGTGGGGATGGAGAGGCAGGTGTCGGTGAGGTCTGGCGTTGTTTTAAGAAAATGTCTGCGTTGAGGGTTTGCAGAGAAAGTTTATAAAGACTATCAGTAGCTGGAAAGTAAAAATAAAAGGTCTCATTAATGTGATAGTTTCACTTTTCAAAATCAGTTACTTTTGATGTTTCATTTAATACTACGCAGAATTCAAGTGCTTCTACAAAGAAAAACAAAATTAAAGGTTCTCCCTGCATTATGAGGCCTCCCTGGAAGCACCAGTGAGGACCATCTCTGCCGAGTTGTGTAGGATCCCACGAACAGGTCTGCTTTTCTTTCCTTCTCCCACATCCTGCAGGAATGGGTAGATGAAAACACTGTGTGGGATCTGAGTCTCTATGCATCTATACAGGCTCACACAACTGTGGCAGGTACAGGGCCTGTGGCCAAACACCCTGCAGTTCACTGCATAATACCCTGTGTTCCTGCACACTTGGTGAGGTGCTGTTCCTGGCTCTTGGTTTACAAGGGTACAAACTCCTAGCACCTTCCTGCTTCCCTTTAGGGTAATGTCTACACAGCTGTTTTAAAAATCTGAAACAAAAAGTTGTCATGAAATAATACTTCTGCACTCACTAAATGGAAACACATAATACCTTTATCAGAAAAGGTATCACCACTTCTGATCAAGATGGCAGAGCAGGTAAACACCATGCTCGTTCACCTCCTCCCATGGCCACTACATTAAGTTACAACTAAAGTAGAACTAGGAAAAGAAGAACAAACAAAGCCCGAAGTGAGTAGGAAGAAGGAAATAATAAGGACCACAGCAGAAATTTTAAAAAAGTTTAAAAAAAAATCAATGAAACATGAGGTTTTTTTTAAAAGGTAAACAAAATTAATAAACCTTTAGTCAGACTCATCAAGAAAAAAATGAGAGGATCCAAATAAATAAAATCTGAAATGAAAGGAAACTGATGCTACACAAATAGAAAGAATTATAAGAAAGTACAACAAACAATTACATGCCAACAAATGAGACAACCTAGAAGCAATGGACAAACTCCTAGAAACATGCACTCTTCCACAGTGACTCAGGAAGGAACATAAAACCTGAACACTGATTATGACCAATGAAACCGAAGCAGTAATTAAAAACAAAACAAAACAAAACAAAATTCCCAACAAACGAAAGTCCAGGATCAGATGGCTTCACAGGTGAATTTTACCAAACATGCAAAGAATTAGCACTTTCTCAAACTATTATCATAACAGAAGAGGAGGGACATTCCTAAACTCACTTTATGAGGCCTGCGTTACTCTCATTTCAAAACTAAAGACAGTACAAAAAAGAAAATTATAGGCCAATATCCCCAATGAAATAAAAATCTTCAACAAAATATTAACATACCAAATTCAGCAATACATTAAAAAGATGATTGAGTGGGAGTTATTCTCAGGATGTAAGATTGCCTCATTAATTATTATCAATGTGATATATACCACATAACAAAATGAAGGATAAAGATCATATTGTCATATCAATGGATGCAGACAAAGCATTAGACAAAAACCAACATCAATTTATGATAAAAATTCTCAGCAGAGTGAGGATAGAGAAGACATTCCTCAACATAATAAAGGCCATATATGACAACCCACAGCTAACATCATATTCAACAGTGAAAAGCTGAAAGCTTTTTCTTTAAGATCAGAACAAGGCAAGGAGGCCCACTTTTACCAATTATATTCAACATAGTACTGGAAGTCCTAGCCAGAGCAATCAGACAAGAGAAAGATGTAAAGGCATCCAAATTGGAAAGGAAGAGGTGAAACTGTCATTATTTGCAGATGACATGATACTACAGGGCCTGGCACAAATAACACCCCCTTTTATTACAAAATCATAAGCATGTAATTCTGTAACATAACAATATCATACTCAAGCACACCATATAACAGTTTAGAGGAAATGTTCAAATTAAAACTATAAATTATTACACCCATATTATTACCCTGCCAACCACACTCAAGCAGGCGTTACTTCTGCCAGACCCTGTATATATAGAAAACCCAAAAATCTGTTCTAATAAATGAACTCACTAAAACAGCAGAATACTAAACTAATACTCAGAATTTAGTTGCATTTTTCTATGCCAATAATGAACTATCACAAAGAGAAATTAGAAACCAATCCTATTTACAAATGCATCAAAAAGAATACCAAGAAATAAATTTAAACATGGAGGTAAAATACCTGTACTCTGAAAACTATGAGACACTGAAGAAAGAAATAAAAGAAGATAACAAATAAATGGAAGGCTACACTGTGCTCATAGATAAAAAGAATTAACATCATTACAATGTCCATACTACCCAAAGCAATCTAGAGATTCAATGCAATTCCTAACAAAAAACACCAGCAGCATTTTTCACAGAGAGAGAACAAATAATCCAAAAGTTTATAGACCCCGAAGAGCCAGAGCAATCTTGAGAAAGAACAGGTTGGAGGAATCATACTACCTAATATCAAACTATACTACAAGGCTGTAGTAGTGAAAGCAGCATGGTACTGGCATAAAAACAGACACATAGATCAATGGAAAAGAATAGAGCCCAGAAATAAACTCATGTTTATATGGTCAATTAAGCGAAGACAAAGAAGTCAAGACTATACTATAGGGCAAAGACATTCTCTTCAATAAGTGGTGTTTTCCCACCTGGAGAGATATGAGGGGGAACCAAAAAACCCCAGTAATTTCTTTACTGTATAAAAAACTGTGTATTTATTTTTACATGTTTAAAGTTCAGTCACCTTCAAAGTACTCTCCATTTGATGCAATACACCTATTGAGATGTTTTTTTCCACTGCTCAAGACAGTTTTTGAACTGGTTGATTTTGATGCCTTTTAGTGCTTCTGCCATTTTTTGTTTCACCTCTTCCACATTGGCAAAACGTGTCCCTTTGAGGACTTTCTTCATCCAGGAAACAAAAATCACTTGGGGCAAGATCAGGTGAACAGGGGTCATGCCATTTTTGGTCAAGAACTGCTGAACACTCAGCACAGTGTGGGCAGGTGTGCTCATAAATCACCCACCATGAAATGGGCAAACGTGCTGGAAGAGTCTTCAAAAAACATTCACAGAAGCCAAACGCAGCTTCTCACAATGCCAGCAGGTACACCAGTACAGGTGGGTTCCCAGAGGAAGGTTCCCAACCTAGAGGGGGAAGCCTATACTAAGAGGGACCTACCCTCCAGAAGATAATTCCATTTTTTGGGTCCCCTTTGCACACGAAAAAAATGAAACTAAACCAGTTTTTTACACCATATACAAGAATAGACTGAAAATGGACTGCAGTCGTCCCTCGCTATATTGTGGTTCACTTATTGCGGCTTCACTGTATCGCGGGTGTGCACCCCTATGTTCACTGCAGCATTATTTACAACAGCCAAGTATACGGAAGCAACTATTGTCCACCAACAGACAAATGGATAAAGATATGGTACGTATATACAATGGAGTATTAACCATAAAAAAGAATTAAATCTTGCCATTTGTGACAACATGGATGGACTGAGCAAGTATTATGCTAAATGAAATAATTAGAGAAAGACAATGCTGTATTGTTTCACTTATATGTGGAATCTAAAAAACAAAATCTGGAGACAACTGTACTTGAACAACAATAAAAAAATGTACAAACTGGCAGTTATTGCATAAAAACAGTTACAAGGATGTAAAGTACAGCAAAGAGAACAGAGTCAATAATATTGTTAATAACTATGTATGTTATCAAAAGAGTACTAGACTTATTGCGGTAATCACATAAGTTTTACAGTGTCTAATCACATGTTGTACACCTGAAAATAATAGAATATTGTATGTCAACTGTAATTGAGAAATGAATGAAAATATTGCAAAAGGATTTTTTTAAGCCCCGACCAGCAAGACTCAGCGGGTTGGGCATTGTTCTACAAAGCAAAAGATTACCGGTTCGACTCCCAGTCAGGGCACAGGCCTAGGTTGCGGGTTTGGTTCTCAGTTGGGGCACGTGCAAGAGGCAACCGATTGATGTTTCTCTTTCTTCCTCCCTTCCCCTCTCTTAAAATTTTTTAAATTAAGAAAAAAGAAAGAAAAAGGTATCACGTGTACCTTGGTGCTGGTCAGGTGACTGTGATACAAACAAGCGTAAGGAAAGTGCTCTGGCCTCCGTGAATCCGTTCTCCGCAGGCTCCCAGTCTTTGAAGCTGCCCACCGACCCAGTTATACTGGCCAACTGCACAGCCCCACTGCCCTCGTTTCTTATCTTTGCCCCAAACTGCTCTGCCCAGTCTGACACATTTCCCTGTGACCCTCCGGGTTGGCCTTTTACGTCTCATCCAAGTCCTCTGTAGAGTGAGGACAGTCTGTTATACCCAGATTTCCTGTGAGGGGTCTATTTCTCCTCACTTCCAGGCTAAAGGCTGCACTCATGGTGTTTCTACTTCCTTAGAATTCTCTCTCACATTTGATATATCTCGCCTACCCCTAGGGATAAGGGCCTAGGTAAGGCTGTAGCTTCCTTGGTTGTGTCAAGGCCCCCATTATGGCACCTACCAAGGAAAACATCCTTTTCTTTGAAGACCAAGCTATCCATTCGCTAGCCTCTGTGCCACTTTGTGCCTACCCCAGGAGTTCTCCCTGACATTCCTCAATGGTGTTGGCACCTTACTCACTGTCCTTATGACTGTCCCACCCACTCTCGCCTGTGACCATGTGGACAATTCCTTCCCTCATGTGCTGTGTTGTTTGTCGCCCTGATGCCCATGCTCAGGGCCCATCCCAAATGCCATCTCCTCTGTGAACCCTGCTCAAATCTCTCCATCCACCTGCCCTTCTTGAAAGCCCCCATAGCACAGCGTGCCTCAATAATATCACATCTTCACTGCAAGGTCACTCACTATTTGTACACCTGTCCTGAACCTTCCCTACCCACCTCTTATATAATACATTTTCTGACCTCTTCCAACACCACCAGAAGTGACCTGTCCCCCATGAACTCTGCACACCTGCATCACCTGAATTCTAAGTTCTTAGCCTCCATCCAACTTACTGAGGCTTCATTTGTATTTCCCTTCACCTTAAACAATACTGTTGCTCAACCCTGATTTTCCCTTCAATGCAAACAAGCCTAATGTGAGTTTACTCTAACACTGCAGTGTAGACAACTCAGTCCTAAGACTGGCCCTCTCTTCATCCTAAATCCTGCCATCAGGTCGCTCCCTGTGTTTGTCTTTCTTGTCTTCTATTTCAGGCATGGAACTCTGCCTTATTTTAGTGGCTGTGCTGCTGTCATGATTGACAGCAAGCCAAATCTGAGAACAAGGTAAAAAAGTTAGTGAAGAAAATAATGAAAGTTTCACACAGGTTGTTTATATAAAAGATGTGCATAAAGTTGAGAGTAAACTGAATTTTTAGAAAGTGATTACACTCTAAGTGTATGAGAACAACAAAGGTAGAGCAATGTGGCATTAAGGCTCTCATAAAGCAGCAGCTCTTCAAATGATTCCCCAATCCAAACAGGTCTTCCCATTTTGGACAATGGGCAGTGGTGTGCTGGTGCACCAACTTCTGGGGAACAAAAGACTACTGTGAATCACTTGCTATTTCTCTGGTGTACATACTCATTACAGTAGGTGGTTACTAACAATGGAAGGGGGCAAATGGAATCAGACATTAAAAGCCTGATTAACTAGGAAGCTGCAGCTTCACAAACTCCCCTAGGGACAGCTGCATCCTCTGCCAAAAGACTCAGTCCCCAAGCAGGCAGAAGGACTGGTTTTCCAGTCTCCCAGGGGAATCATCAGCCTGTTACTAGGGGAAGGGAGAACCAGTAAGAGATTCCCTTGCAGAGGCATGCGCTGCACTGTTTTAACAAAGCAAAACTATGAAACAAGTGCAACAGGAGCCAAAATGGCAACCACAAAGGAGCAAAGTCTAGCCTGGAAAACATGGGAAAAGGATTGGATAGGATAAGGGCACAAAACCTGAAGAATCCAAGAAAGGGATTGGATAGGGGGAGGGCCCAGCATAGCACAAGGAAAACCTAGGAAACAGGTTGGATAGTTTGCAAGACAGCCTCTTTGCTCCTGAGATCAAGAAAATATATGAAGGATCAGCAGGGACCTTGGGACAGTTGCTGCCACTAGAGCCTGCCCTCTAAATCTCCAAGGGAGTATTTATTTTCACCCCAATAAATCTTTCCACTACTCTTAAACTTTTCCCTTGTGTGTGCCCCCTCTGAAATTCTTTTCTTGTGATACTACAAGAACCCATATTCTCCAGCAATGCTCTCGCCATGACCAACTAAGCTACTACAGTTTAACAACTGACAGACTATTTAACAACAGGCTTTTGTTGGCTGTATAAGCTGGCTCCAGCAAACCAGACACTGGGTTGCCTTCATTTTTTTTTTAATTTTTATTTTTTAAAGATTTTATTTATTTTCAGAGAGAAGGGAAGTGTGGGAGAAAGAGAGGGAGAGAAATATTGACTGGTTGCCTCTCACACACCCCCAACTGGGGACCTGGCCTGCAACCCAGACATGTGCCCTGACCAAGAATCAAACCAGCAACTGGATCACCTTTTAAAACAATGCATCCCTGCTAAGTTGTCATGCCTAGAGTGATTCTGAAGTTGCCATACTTACAGCTGCCAGGTTTGTGAACTGGCACAGAATCCCACTCTGGCGGTGGAGAGTCTTTTTCTCCCTCTGAGCTACTGGTGTTGCCTAGTTCCTGACTATTTGGGAGGAACTTCGCTAGGGCAGATGGCCTGTTATCCACTACCTTATTTGTACCTGCACAGAAAGGAGAAAAGAAAGTTGTTAATGGACAACGACTCCTTTCTTTTAGGTCTACTTCAATGACTCCTCCAATGCGATGAGAACACAATCTTAGCTTTTTACATGACTAATAACTATAACTGATCACTGGTCGTTCAGAACTAACAACTGTTAATATAGCCAATAATGGAGGCATCCGTATGACCAACAGCAAAATACCTTTTGTTTTCTGGCAATTCCGTGATTTGGAGCTGCTTGTCAATGCAGTTGGGAGAGTGATCTTGGTTGGGAGGCTCTTCCGTTGTTTACTTTCTAATGAGGGAGGGTATGGCAGCTCTAAGCAACTGAAAGACAAGCATCGAAGCAAAATTCAGATTTGTCCTGTTTTTGTGGGGCAGAGCAGTGACTGCTCTGCACTTTCAGTATATGTTTTAGGAATCTGGCTTCCTGAGGCATTATCTGCCCCCACCCTGAGGTTGAAGCTGCCTAGGAGACAGCTACTTGCAAACACCTTCTTTGCACTCCGCTGACAAAGAATGGTTAGAGCACCTGCCTCAGGTAATGGGCATAATGCCATTAGCAGGAACTTGCCATTTGGAAACTGTTGAATATCTCCCAGTAAATACACTACTACTGGGGTTCCAGAATGTAGAGATTCAGAAAGGTCAAGGTTCTGCTATTCAGAACTCCAAAGATATGTTTTATTGTAGAAGCTACAGAATGAACCAGGCTATATAGATTCCCCCTCCTAGAAGGCAGCTAATCCACACCAGATTTCAATGTCAGAATGGTTTAAATCTTCCATATCCAATGGCACACATAGTACACTCCTTCCTCTGAAGGTAAGCAGATGACAGAATAAAGTATGATTTCATAAATAAATACATTTTAATGAAGGCTATTTACAAACATTTTGTAAGGTACTAGGTTAAAGATCATTTTATTCATTCTTTTGTTTCCCTATATTTCACACATTTTCTATCATAAATAGGTATTATATTTGGAATTAGTAAAATGGGTAAAAGAAATCCAAAGGGTCTCAATTACTCCTGAAAAAGTTTTAGGCAGGATAACAAACTGACTTAAAAAATACAGTTTCATAAATCTGTCTTTTTGCTTCTGACTGACAGGGTTACTTAAAAACTCCATCTTCTAAAAAACAAAAGCTCCCACGACAGAGACACCCACCTAGTCCTCTTCTGGTGGGTGGGTGTGAGTTATTTTTAAGTCAGTGGTTTGTTGAGTGTTGTGGGTGAGGGCTGTCTATTTATGCAAAGCTTAACTCTGTGCCACTGTAAAATTAATTGGTTTTTAAGAAAGAACGTGCCAGACAACTACTTTATTTTTGCTGATTCATACTTTTCTAAATTAAGCCAAATGATCTCTATTAAGAAAATGTTTTTTAAGGCTTCTGAATAAATGAATAAGGGCCAAGTTAATTTAACTGATTATTTGTGAAAGGAAAAAAACCAGAAAGGTGTTTCAGATACCAGATTTTATTTCCACTCAATACATGGAACAGGCTCCATGCATGGAGGCAGGAAGCCAAGGGCAAGGTCAGGGTTTCCCTAGGCTGATGTGTCTGGAGGCTGCTGTGTGGAATGTGGCATCAACCACCTGAGCTGTGTGTGTGCTATTTGAGCAGATTATGAGAGAGTAAACATTGTGTTAACTTTGGATTATTACATTTGCTTCACAAATGTAAAATGCTGATAAACAATGAGAAAACAAAAGGATCAACAGATAGCTGGTATCCTCAATCAGGGTTTCCTAGGCCTTTCTTTGTTCTCTAGAAGTGCTGACCTTACTCCCTGGCATCTCTGACCTACGAAAATCTTGTGGAGGTCTGCAGGCCCAGTTCTGCAGGGTCGAAGCCGGGAAATGAACAGACCAGAGCTCTGCCACTGCAGCCCCGTGATCCACACTCCTCAGAAGTGACTTTTGTGAAGTTAACTCTTGGGAGTCTGGTAGCAGGGGCTGTACTGGCAGAGACTGAGGCATCCTTCTCTGGCTTTCTCTCTTTTTAAAAACTGTGCATGACAACTCTGCGGTGAGGAGGGTTTCGGGGTGGAGGGATCAAGCAAAAAAAGGAAAAGAACTCATGGACACAGACTACGCTGTGGTCACTGTAAGGGGGATGGGTAGAGGTAGAAGAGGGTTGGGGGGTTTAAATGGTAATGAAAAAATACATAAAACAGTTCAAAAACAAAAAATAAAAATAAATCTCATAAAAAATAAAAAAATGTGTATATATTTCCTACAGATACAGTAAAACAGTGAAAGCACTTCTTGTTAGATGACAGGCATTTCAGGTATTACCAATGACAGGGCCACAAGTAATTGCACCTGAACGGTGCAAGGCGTGTACTACCCTAATTCAGTGCAAACAGGAAATGGCTCTACTCAGAGAGGTTACATTGTTGGTTATTAAAAGAAGTCTCTGTTTAACTCCGTACTTGATTGATATACTAATGAATACTGACTCTCAATACTTTTATTTTTATCCCTGAATTCAGAAAAACACAAAACAAGATCTGTGAGTTCAAGAATTAGATCAAGGAGATTAGAAGACTAAGGCTGCATATGGATTTCTCCGGTAGCAGAGATAATTTAAAAGGTAATTAGAGTGCACTGCTTAAATTGTTTTTTGGCAATGATTTCTCTCTTAGCTATGCATCAAGAAAACTTGAGTTGTCACTGTAACTGTCCCCTGAACAGGTGATACACGACTGTTCACTGCAGACTGCAGTTTGCCAGAGAACTCAAAAACCTTGGCGAGGTGAGTGGTACTCCAAGTGAAATCTTTTACAAACTTTTCAAAATCAAATCTGCTAATAGTCAACTTACTTCATTTAAAAAAATGAGAACACAACCTAAGTTGGGGAAGAGCAATGAGGGTGAGATTAACATGTACTGTTTGTTTTACACCGTCACGTCTCAGGCACCCAGCCACCAGCCAAGTAACATCCTTGTTCTGGGGTGCCAGACCATCAGCAACAATTAATGCCTCAGAATTATTTCTCTCTGGGGAGGTCCAAGTGTGTCAGCCTTGCCTCCATGTGACATTCCTTCTAACTGGGTCAGACCATTCTCAACAAGTTGTGTGACTAAGTCACTCAAACTAACAGTTTGCACAGAAGAGTACATTTTAGACACTTCATTACTAGTCAATACCATATGTTGTGTTATTCCTCAATTCAGGGACAAGGTGAAACTTCTTTGCAGTAATCACTTATTTCTTACGAGCTTTCACTTCTACAGAACAGACCACCCTGTCTGAGTAAAGCTGTGTAATCTAGGGAGAGAGTGGAGGTTATTGGTGTTTTGGCAAGGCTCAAGTATTAGAACCAGAATAAGAATTCTAGGAAAATTTTAATGATAACAAACTATGTCTTCCTTTACTGCTTTATACCTAATTCCTTCAACTTCCTGGGTCAACGTCCACTAACCACACAAAAAGGCAAGTATCGGCTTTCATGCTGACAGCCACTTCATATGAAGAACTAGGAAGGGCATTACTAACAACGCTAAAACCAAAATCAGCTTACTAGGTAGATCTCAGGCTTAACAGAAGTATGAAGTTAGTAACCCAATAGTTTGACTTGTTCATTTACTTGGGGAAACATTCTGTAGCAAGCCTTCCCTGGGGGTGGGGTGGATGAAGTGGGGTGAAAATCCTGTCCCACAGGGCCTGGGATGCAGTTATTTCACGATAGACTTGTCTCATAGGCACCATCTGCCCTGATTACCTAAGCATAGATTCTCCCAAGTTTTATGGCACAGAATTCTAGATTCAACTGCTGCTCTGAATTAGAGGGCAGGTTCAGAACTCTCTTTCACAAGTTATCTCCCACCTGTGGCTACACCACTGAGGTCTTCTTTGTGTAGCAGTGAAATGGCTCTCTGCTGGGGAATGAATTACCAGCTAAGTGTTCTCAACCCGCTGATACCTCTGCCTTCTATATGTTTCTGACATCAAAAGCATGTGGCCATCCCTAAACGGTAAATGGTGGGCATCAGAAAGAAACCAAGAGGAACATGATGTAGTATATAGGGCTTTTGTTGTACTCCCCCCAACCGCCCCCAAAGACCAACCAAAACAAGCAAAAACTTGACCTAGTTTTTACCAGTAACTTCTTTTATATTACTTTATTTCTCTGCACTCATTTCTTTATCTCACCTGGGTTTCACATCTGTTGGGATTTCCTTCTTAACATTCAAGAGTTTTTTAATTTTCTGCTTCACTTGAGGCATTTCATTTTCATGTTTTTCAGCCATGGACTGTTTTCCCTTTTGCTTTTCTGTATCCTGTAAAAAATGTACACTTAATTGCTGAGAAGTATCACTAAAAATGACTGATATAGTTCTATTTGAATGTAGAGGCACAAAACCGAAGGTATATTATGTCATATATATAAAAATGATAAACTCCTTTCTTCAAATCTATGTTAATTATTGTGCTTTTGTCAATTTTTCAGCCTTTGATTTATTATAATTGTGTTTTGGTGAGTATGAATTATAAAGTGTCATTTTTAACTTATACTCATATCCTGACAGGAGTGGGTGGTGGCATTGGCAGCAGCCAATTGGTGGCTTCTTATTTTTTTATACCTAGGGAGCAAAACCTTGCCTTTACTAACAAGAAAAGTTCAGCCAGGACAACAATATAAACACTATAAACACTCTGGCAATGTGCCCAATGCTGATCCTAAGAACAATCCAAGCCAAGAACACAAGTGTCCACATCCATTCACTGAATGTTCACAACAACACTGTGACTGTCAACAGAGCTATGGTGAGTTAATATAAGCAACTATTCACTATCAACAGGAGGGGCTTAGTTACCTATCCACTTACTCAACACTTACTGGTCACCCACTTGGTGCCAGGCAAGGGGATACCAAGAGGGTCCAGGCCCTTCCCCTGAGGGCTGGTCTAGCAGGAGGGAGATACATATGACAGTGAGAGATCAAGCAACTTGTGCTTTCATATGGAAGTGCTCACTGGCCATGACCACAGCACAGAAGAGCTGTCTCACCTGGCTCAAGTGTGAAGCATGGACTGAAAAGGTCATACCCATGCTGCATCTAACAGCTGTGCTACTTGACTGGTCGCCAAATGCTGTTTCTGGTCTGTGACCATGTAAGTATAGAAGCCACATCCATGCCTTTTTCTAGTAATGTGACACTGTTGTCGTCTCTAAGCACCGATCAGTGACCTTGTCTCCTGGTCACGGCCTGGTTTCGTTCAGGTGCTGCTGCATTTGCCTGGGGAGTGGCATGTGGACTAGATGCATATTCCTCGTATGTGGTGGGACCACATATATGACAGATGGAAATTTTTAAAAAACCTTGTTCTTCATCACAGACAGTTTGAACAGCACTGTGTTCAAGATGCACCGAGGCTAGCCAGGGGGACAGACAGGGGAGGCACATATGCAGCAAAAGGGAACAGCTCTGGGTGTGGGGGGGTATAAGCACATGGTGAATGAGAGTCAACCCAACAATGTCTAGCTTCAGTGTGGTTATTGAGGGAACCTGGATTTTAACAGGTAAAATCATCAAGTCAATCTATTTAACTGTCAAGAATAAATAACCAGAGAAAGGGCCAGAACATCCTCCTGCTACTACACCTTTTCAGATTTATTCTGAGTTATTAAAGAAGCATTTCCTGAGCACTTGATTCATCAAGAGTTTTGTAGATGGTGAACTCTTGGAGGATGAGAACCTGGTCTTTTGTCCACTTGTTTCCTAAGCTCCCAGCACAAGACTTGGCTCTTAGGTACTTAGTACAGACTTGTTGAATAAATGGGTAGAACAGGGCTGGAACAGACACACAAGTGTGTAATCTAGTGGGGAAGAAATTACACACACCTGGCAAACAGATCAGTCCCAAAGAAGTAAGAACATATGAGCCCTCTGGAAGAATGCTGAGGAAGGGCAATAAAAAATGAACAGCAGGAAGAAGGGTAACAGGCATGGAGGCCACGAGTTCCAAGCCATGTCTATAAGGATGCAAAAGACAGGGAAGGAGAAGTTGAAGGAAAGTAACAACAGAGAGGTAAAAATTATGCCAGTGCGCGCACACAG
This sequence comes from Anoura caudifer, assembly GCA_004027475.1. Classification (NCBI taxonomy): domain Eukaryota; kingdom Metazoa; phylum Chordata; class Mammalia; order Chiroptera; family Phyllostomidae; genus Anoura; species Anoura caudifer. The sequence continues at coordinate 59,257 of PVKU01004169.1, forward strand.
AATGCGGGAGATGGGGTAGCTGGAGGGGGTCACTGGGGAGTAGTAGGGAAAAAGCTGGAAAGGCAGGAAAGATGTAAAGAAAGCATGTGCTGAAAATGCCTTCCAAAAGCTTGTTCCTATCACTGAAATTGCTGGGATTCCAGTCTAAGCTTTGTAGTCACATGTTAGAAGGATATGAAATGCAGGATTCTGATACCTGCTACTGATTATACTTAGGTGCACAGGGCACCATACCAAATGTGGAGGGTACAAAGGGGAAGGCAGTTGGCAAGAAAAGTAGTTACATATAAATTTTATTTAAAACATTCATATATGTATATGACAATACTGGATTTCTTTAAGAAATGATTCCTTAGGCCACCAGGTTAAAACTGAAAAAGAAACTTCTGGTCTACAATATTGAAGGTTATATAGCATCATTTTTAACTTGAAATATAGTCATCTAAAAATAAAAATGCCAAAACAGAATTCCACTTTCCCTTCCCATATTCCCTGCGAATATGGTTTATAACTCAGACTCTCAGACACATCCCAACAGTAACCCTACCCTCCATGACCTAACTCCTACTAGTATCAGGCGCTTTGCAGTATCACTCCCGATGCTGAGGACTCTGAGAGGTGAGGCAGCTCTCTTGCTGTGCTGATGTGTGCTACGTTGAGTCCCCAGTTCGGGGTGAGTGCTAAAGCCTGGAGTCTTTCCCTGGGTCATGTTCCCCTCCAGGACAATCACGACTCTGCCTGGGCAGGGAGTGAGCTGCTGCTGAAGCCGATTGTGCCAGGAGTGGTCTTACAGGAAAAGCTCAATCTAATTAAAATGGTATATTTCCTTCTCATTCTCTGCTGATACTTAAAATCTGAAACAAATTTCATGAGCCAGAGTAGTTTCTACTCCAGAGAGCTCCTAACTTTTAAGCAGTGTTTCCAATTTCTAACTATTTTACTTTGTTAGCATGCTTAAGCATGTCTGTGAACAATGAGCACTAATCCTCAGAACACATGCTCGCATTAAATACAAAATGCTCACCATGCATTAAGAAGCCCAAACAATGAGACAGTGCCTGATTGTAAGATCTCATCCTACCTCCTTGAGGAGAGGTTCTGTGTCTGGGTTGGAGGTCTCTGTGGTGGTGGAGGAGCTGTCATCGTCGGCCAAGGAGTCTTTCAGCTCCTCTTCCGGGGGCTTTCCCTTTCCCTTCTTTTCCTTTTCTTCTTGCTTCTTAGATGCTTTAACCTTGCGCTGAAGAGGTTTTCCTTTCCCTGGGTATGAAAATCGAAGAAAAATAACTTATTTTTAAATAGCTTAGAAAACACAGCCATTAAAACTTTTTTTTTTGAAGAAGCTGGACTCTTAATAAAACTTTTCTCTCTCTACTTTATTCCTTAGAGAACTATTATTTAATTATTCCTAATTAAAGCTTTCCAAACCATGTTTAACTTTTTGATTAGAATATTTTAAAAATCAACTTTGAGTTATAGTTTTTGTACAATAAGATGTATTTTAAGTGTACAGTTCAGTGAGTTTTGGCAAACCCAGTAGTTTTGACAAATCTGTTATGTCTTAGAATATCTTTTTTATACCAAGAGAGTAATACAGCTTGGAAGAGTCACAGAAGTGAAAACCAGTGGTCTTTCAAATTTATTTGGAGATGGAAGCCTGAGGGTGACACAGGATGAGCGGTTCATGTGTGTTTCAGGAGGGGTGTTAAGAGTCCTGGAAGCAAAACCATGCTGGTTGGGTCCAAATCCTAGCTCTTCCCTAACCAGCTGCATAATCTTGACCTGCCATCTGCAAGCTGTGTGAGGCAAGCCCTCGTGGGGTTGTAATGAAGAACTACACAAAGCCTAGAACAGTGCCTGGTACACAAATACCATGATATTTACACATGGATAGAAAGTACAATGCAACTATAGAAAGCCCATTATTTAAAAAGATGTAGTGCTCCCAAGGCAAATACCAACCCACAACCCACAATAGAGTGCCCACTGTTTCCCAGGCCCTGTCCCATGTCCTGGGAATACAGTGGTGGGTACCAACAGCACAATCCTGTCCTCATGCAGCTTATGTTCTTGCTGGACTAGACAGTGGCAGAGAAATCCCAGTTCCAGTAGCTTGGATTATGTTGTAAACCCACTAGGGCAAGCAGGCCGGGAAAGCTACGGAAGCCCCACAAGCCACAGGTTAACTCATTCTGTACACATCATTTCTAAATATATCCTTTTACAATGGTGATTTAATACAGTGTATTTTAACCCTATTTTATGGCCACTGTTAACAGGTGCCTGAGATACATACTTTGTCATCTAGAACAGGGTTGGCAAACTACGGCCCACTGGCCAAATCTGATCTGTGGCCTGATCTATCTGTAGGGCTTATGAGCAGAGAATAATTTATTTTTAAGTGGTTAAAAAACAAACAAACAAAGAATATGTGACAGAGATAGTCTGTGGCACACGAAGCATCAAATATGTACCATCTGGCCCTTTATAGAAAATGTTGGCTGAGCCTGATCTAGAAAAAGTAGTAAGGCTCTGACTGACTTTCAGGGATGTCATTTTGTCACTCACTTTCACAGTGATTCTGAAGGTAATAGATTTGAAATCGTTAACTGGGATATTAAGTAAAAAACTGAGAAGGCTTTGTCTTAGCAGAAGATTGGCCAGTTGATTTAACCCTAACAGCCCCGGGGCCCACCCAGACCAGCCGGTGCTCATCTCTACCATGGCAGAGGGGCAAGACTTCTCAGACTCTGTCAGTTCATGCATCAGCTAGTCAGTTCATACTACATCAGCAGTTTATACATCAGCTGTTGAGCTGATGCTGCGAGTCCTTCAGTTGTTCCCAACTGACCAAGACCAACCCCCAATACAATTAATGTCCTCTTGTCATTTTACAATTTTATCATGGTTAGATTCATGGGTGAGAGGCACTACCTGTAGAAATAATCTGTATTTATGCCCTGGCCGGTTGGGTCAGTTGGTTGGGGCGTCATCCTGTACAACAAAGGTTGCAGGTTGGATCCCTGGTTGGGGTGTGTACAGGTGGCAATTAATAGATATTCCTCTCTCTCATAGATGTCTCTCTCTCTACCCCCACCACCCACTTCTTCTCTTTCTAAAATAAAAAAAAAACAAAATCAATAAACATATCCTTGAGTGAGGATTAAAAAAAGATAAATAATATGCACTTGTAAAACCTGAAACCTCCTTAATAAATAAAAAAGGGCTGAAAATGATATACATTTTTTCTTATTGCACTCAAATCTTGAAACTAGGAATATATAAAGGAGGAAAATAAATACTTAATAAACCACAAGTTAAGTTGAAAACTTGAGTGCAAACTTGTTTCATGAAAGAGTAGTTTATACTTTTTACCTCCAAATCCTCATCTTTCTTAATCTTCTGCACTTGGATTTCTGCCCTGGCTCCTTAATGATTTTGAAAAGGTGAGTAATTAACTATCAATGCCAATGACCCCTGACCTCTAGCACTTCTCATTCTACAGGCTTCTCTGTTCTACTGGACACTGTGAAACGTCCCCTCTCCACCATCCGCCCCAACATCATCCTCCTCTTCTGGCACAGTGATTCTTTCAATGTTTTTACTGCTTTTTTAGCCTGTGTTCCCTAGACACTTGCCCCTGAAACTTCTCTTTTCCCTCTATAATCACCCAGGGGGCTCACTTTAATAAAATAAAATAACAAGTTTAAAAAAAAAAAAAAGGTATATATCTCATTTAAATTTAAAAGCAGAGTTCCCAAGAACTCACAGTGACTAAGCTGTAGCACATCCACAGGGTGTATGCTAATCCTTGTCAAGTGTGTTAATTCTTTTGAACCATAGTGTTATTTACTCTGAAGAAGCTAAATACCCTTTTTCTTATGCAAAGAATAGGTCCACTGGGCCTGGAAGCCACCCTCCCAAGTTTTATTGCAGCTTTCTTCTCAACATGCAAAGGACTGAATCTCTCTTTCTATCATCCTGTCTGAGAAATGGGAGATTTACAAATGTTGACCTCATAAGTGACCAACTGCTAGATCCCACTTCATCAGTAAGGAAACAGGAAAGCAGCTCATGGAAGCAGACAATGACCCATCGAATTCTATCATCACAGACACTCGAGGCATAATGATTTTTGTGCTGAGTCAACACACTAACCACAAATACCCTGTTCTTAAGACATGTAGGCAGTTTCCGCTTTTCACGATTATAAAACATAATGTATATGAGATTATTTCTAGATGTTAAATTTCCAGATATGAGCTCGCTGGTTCAAATGATATGTGCATTATTTTATTTTTATGGCTTCTGACATGCTTCAGAAAACTTGCTGCTTTCCATAATTTATGAATACACAAATTTCTTTAAATAATGATTTGAGGGGGAGAAAAACATTGGTTTATTGTTCCACTTATGGATGCATTCATTGGTTGATTCCTGTGTGTGCCCTGACCAGGAAACCTGCAACCTCGGCATATTGGGATGGCGCTCTAACCAACTGAGCTACCTAGCCAGGGCCAAACTTCTTTTTAACACAGCTACCACTGAGAATTATTTTCTATGTATGAGTATAACTACAGATCCCAGACTAGTTTGCTTGCCTAAACTGAAGAAAGAGAGAAACATCATTTGACAGGTTAAATTCTAATACCAACAACAATTTGGGTGTAAGCCCATGTACCATAGCAAATTAAAAGATTAGCCTGCTAAATACATGCCTATCAAATCAGCTAGGAAAATTTCTGACATGCGGTTAACCAGTGACAACCTCTCTTGGCATTGTCTTCATGTTCTGATTCAAATGGGTAAGAAGAGCCTTGGTGACCCAGTGTAACCTGCCCGACCAAAATGTTGGCCATTCTATCCAGTGGCATGGCTAGTTGGAAAAGCAAACCTGGGGTCCCTGCTCTCTGAAGCCCCAACTCTCTACTCATGTTGTCTCCTGCCATGCCCAAACACAGAGGTTCTGATTAGAAGTTTTAGACCTGGGAGGAAGGCAAGAAGACCCATTTGGACTCTAGCATAAGCTTCTTTCGCCACCTAAGCTCTATCATGGGCTTCCTTGTCCTGAATGAGAACTGTAACCATGCTTTTCTTTGGGCTTAGCTGCCAGGACATTTGCAGCCAACTTAACGCTTAAGGGTAACATAACAACTAATTTTATTCCAGGCCTGTTGATATAGCACCAAAATTAAAAAAGAAACAAATGAAACAACAAAAACTGGTTCTTGTCTTTATCTACTGTCTTATATCTGCTTTAATAATTTAACTATCTCCAATCATTTTAAAAATAGGCAAAATATAAATTATACATTAAAAATATGTCCTACTCATTTATTTTTTCTTGCCACTAAGTTGGTGTATAAATGATTTTGCAAACACTAGTCTGGGCAACTTACTTTGGTTGTCTCTCTCCCACTTTTAGTTTCCACCCAAAAGAATTATGCCAGGAAAGTTCCAACTACTAGCAAATGGCTTATTTGAACCTGTGCAGCCCCTGGCAGCTGTGGACCTAAGTTGGGTCTTGCAAAGCCACTTACTACACGTGACAGGAGATTCTGGAGAATCTCTAGTGCAGGGATCCCCAACTTCTGGGCCACAGACCGGTACTGGCATGGGCCTGTTAGGGATGCGGCTGCATAGCAGGAGGTAAGCTTGAATGTAATGCACTTGAATCATCCTCAAACCATCTCCCCCACACTGGTCTGGTCTGTGGAAAAACATTCTTCCACCAAACTGGTCCCTGGTGCCAAAAAGGCTAGAGCCCACTGTTCTAGAGAATCACTAATTCCAGTGGGAATCTGTGTTCCTTCTCATCTTTTAGCTGCTTAAAAGGCCGAAATGAAGCCAATAAATAATAAACACCAACACGTGATTTACTGGGGTCAGTCCTGGACCTGTAAATTTATTTTCCCTTATTACTCTAAACGAGCATCATAAACTGAAAGGCACCAAAAACATATATGGGGAGATCTCTCCAGGCATTCTTTAAGCTAAGGTAAAAAATGTTTTCAAAATTTTATAGAAATTACCACATTACTTTGTCTTAATAAGCTCTGTGCTGAGATAGTGAAGATGCTTGTTCAATCTAATAGAAGGTAGAGAAGAATTCCTATTTGTGAAAAAACTACAGTTCTATTCCAGGGGAGGAGTTAATAATGAGTTTACAAGACAACCCATACCCTGTTGTTATAGTTTTTCTTGGGTCTAGATACCACTAGCGGCACTAAGGAAAATTAAAAAGGTACACAGGACTGGGAAAAAAAGGCTGCACAACCAAAACTTCAGAGCAAACACAGAATTCAGTTATTTAGAATTTTCACATAATTATGTTCAATTAAATTCTGGATTTGTTTATCGTAGAAATAAAATATCCTAGATATTCAAAGCAAACTTACTACAATTTAATTTCAGAGAGGATAGCTTCTGTCCTTGTTTAGGCATTTCTCTCCACTCCCTTTGATGGCAATTCCTTCCTGCCCCAAAACCCTCTGGATGCTGCCTCCACCCCTGCAGCTTAACCTGTTGGATCTCCCACCCCCTGACTTATCCATGTTTTCCCCATCTGTTTGGTCTTCCCCTATCTTGCTAATTCCCTACGACATCCTCGCCCACGTTGTTTTGCTGCCTCTGTCCCACCGAACTCCAGCACTGCCTTGGTCCAAAGACGCATTCACCCTTGCGCTGCAGGGTACACGGAGAGAAACGACAGCGCAAGGTGGTGTTGCAGTGACCCTCAGCCAGGCGCCCAACATTGCCCAGGGGGCTGCTCTGCCAATCCAACGCTCAGGTCCTGTGGACTCCCAAGCTACAGAAATTTCAGCTGCTTGGAATTTGACTATTCTAAACTTTCTCGATTTTCTGTTTATACCAGAGGTGTCCAACATTTTGGCATCTCTGGGTCACACTGGAGGAAAAAGAGTTGTCTTGGGCCACACATTAAATACAAACAATAACGAAAACTGATGAGCAAAAAAGTCCTCACATAATAACCCTAATTATGCAGCAGTCCTTTGAATAATCTTCTAAAATCGTCAAGCAGGTCCCAAGTTAGTGACCACTAATATAGAAGATGAATGCATCTCAGTAATAAAACATCACTGACTTTTTAAATATTTTTTATTATAAAAGTAAAAGAGGGCAACAGAAAACTAGTGGGATGTTTGACACTGTATTTGAGAAACTTAGTGCATCAATAACTGGTTTGATAGAAGTAGTTGCAATTCTCAGCGAGTTCTCCAGGTGCTCATCAGATATTTTGGTTCTAATTTTACTTTTAATGTGTTTCATTCTTGAAAATAGTTGCTTGCCAATGTACATGCTGCCAAATAGTAATGACATGAATAAGGTGTGACTCTGAAGCAAGGGGTATTTGTCTGTGGGAAGATAGAACCTACAAAAGTCCAGTAAAGAGACACAATCAAAGTTTTCTTTGAGTGTCAGATTGCAGTTCTATGCATTTCATTTGAATATTGGCAGGTAAATATTTATGTTGACTGAAAGTGGAGTCACAAATATAGCAAAATACTGATTATTTTCCTGGAAATCTTGAAATCCGTTTTCCAATTCTTGTATCAAATTGAAGAGCAAGGTTGCATATTTTTCACTGTTCACAAGACGGTACTTAGCCAATGTGTTGAAATGCATAAAACTGTTTGCCTTAATTTGAGCTTGCCATATTTCCATTTCATTTGGAACATTGATATAGTTTGAAACATGGTATTGGTAAGTTGGTTTTCACCTTGAAGACATGTTTAACTCATTTAAAGGAGCAGTTAAATCCACTAAAAATGCTAAACCTTTAAGTCAGTTTTCATTGTCAAGTTCTGGTACAAATTTGATTTTTGATACCATAAATGACTTGATAACATGTCACAAATCCTAAAATCTTTTCAATACCTGGCCTTGACTTAGCTAACTTACTTCCAAAAAGTAAATGATGTCACCATAGTCAGCATCAGTACTTTTAAGTAATTCCTTGAATTGGCGAAGATGCAATCCTTTGGCTCTCATGAAATTCAGTCTTGATGATGATTTGCATGATGTTATCCAGTTTTAAAGCTTTTGTGCATACATTTTCTTAATGTATTATGCAATTACTTCATCAAACATAAGTTTTGGGTGGCAACTGCATCGTCTTCTATTAATTTTACAAGTCCCTCTCTTTCACCTGCCATCGTAACTGTTCCAGATGTGTTGACAATGGACAAAGAAAATGGCTTTAACATATTTTGTACTGCTTTGTATAAATCTCTTGATTTGTGTCTTTTAATGTAACTGAAGAACATTATATTCGTCACTTTAATAAAAATGGCAAGTTGAGCCGTATCTGTAGCATCAGTGCTGCATCCATCGTCAAAGCGTAACATTTAAAATGAGCAGCTTTACTCTCCAAACTCCTTTCAATAGATTTTTCCAGTTTCTTCATTTCGCCTGGCTACAGTCTGGTGAGACAAACTGATTTTGGAAATATCTCCCCTTTTTTCAGGGCAAATTATATCTGCCATGCTGTCTTTACATTGTTTAATAAACTCACCATCAGTAAATGGTTTTGATTTTTTTGCTATTAAATACGCTACCACATAACTTTTACAATGGAATCTACCTGAGTTATAACTTTTTGAAAAAAAATTTGAGAAGACAGACTTTTTATCAGTTCTGCTATTTTTGTCCTTATGACACAATCCTTCATATGCACTGAATTTGGCAGCATGTTTTTGTATATAATGCCTCTTTGAATTATAGTCTTTGAAAACTTGCACAAATTCCCTTCAAATTAAGCAGGGTGCCTTACTATTTGCCTCGACAAAAAATAGTCATCTGTCCAACTTTTTATTGAACAATCTTCCTTCATCCGTAATTTTTCTTTTTTCTTTTCAGATGTTCTAGAAGCCATGTTGGGATTAAAAAAAAAAAAAACAGATAAGGGACTTTATTTACTTTTATTGTTTTTAAAGATTTTATTTATTTTTTGAGAGAAGGGAAGGGAGGGAAAAAGAGACGGAGAGAAACATCAATGTGTGGTTGCCTCTTGCACAACCCCAACTGGAGACCAGACCTGCAACCCAGGCATATACCCTGACTTGGAATTGAAGCAACAACCCTTGGTTCGCAGGTCAACACTCAATCCACTAAGCCACACCAGCCAGGGCGTCCTTTATTTACTTTTATTATGAAAATTAACTGACAGGAAAAGAGAAAGCATGGTTTGGGCCCTTCCACAGCCCTCTCTGCTGCTGATGCAGGGCAAGTCAGAGGGCCGATTCTAAAGTGTGGCAGGTGATGTGTGAGGTGCCACTGAGGTGTGGAAATACCTTTAATAATCAAATAATAATATTTACCTGACTTCTAAATAACATTAAATGCCTAACATTGCAATGGTAGGCTGAAATAGTATTGATAATTGCTGCCTTGCTACATCACCACGAGCACATGTAATGTCTGATGGTATCAATTCTACTGTCTGCGCTTGGAAGATAACACACTGGAAGTCGCACATCGTTGTAGAACTGAAGCCATGCATGTGTATAAATAGCACGAGCATATGTGTGTTTACTTTATGTGATATTATGACACGTAATTACAAGTAAATCTCATAATGTTTTAAGTAAATTTACGATTTTGTGTTGGGGCCACCCTGGGCTGCATGCAGCCCGTGGGCTGGATACCTCTGGTTTAATACCTTACCATTAGTCCCAGCAGCTGTTATTTTAGTTCAAAATAAAAAGCTCCCCTACCTCTCTGCTGTCTCCTCACCTCTACCAATTCACCTGCACTCACATACCACTGGACTAAGTGTCTTTTATCATCTATTGAACTGGGCTTCAAGGCACCATACCTCCTTGGGCATTTGGTTTTCACCAATTACCTCATTTGCTTCTCTTCTTTTTGAAGGAAGTGGCACAGATGAAAAGTTTGGTAAGTCAGGCCTCAGCTTGGCCCCCACATCTGCCTGAAGTAGCTTTCTGAAACTGAAGACGCAGGGTCACAGCAATGCCAATCACAGTGGTACACGAGGCATGCACAGTTGTGTCGGTGGCATTTACAAGTGCTGACCAACACTGCTGCTCTCAGCTTCACTGGCTTTTTGTCTTTGGCTCATAGGTAATTTCAAGTACTATGTTCCCTTTTCTTCCTTCATTAAAAACGCTACCATACAAAATATGCCTCCCCTTTTCTTGTTAAAAATTAAAGACCAGTGAATCTACAGAGTAATCCCTCCCCTCCCTACTTCACTCACTTGCCCACCAACATGTACACATACACTAAGTGGCTGCTGGAAACAGTCGGATGTAAGAGGTACTCTCTAAGCCATGTAACTTGCTTTCTAGTCTTATCACTTCACAGAACTATTCTTGTTGAGGTCAAATCATGTCTTTGCTGTCATCTCCTCTGTGGATCTTTGGTCTACCTTCCCTTCTTTTGGCCTCGCAGGGAGATGCTGCCCACACCTCTACCAGCTTTCTGACATGCTCTCTGTTGGCCGCCTTTTGCCAGCCTTGCTCTCAGAACTCTGTTTTTAGCCCCCTACTTGTCCCATTTGTCACCCTCAAGACCAAGCTCTAATTGGACATTTCTGCTGGGAAGTTCCACATCCACCTTCAACTCAGCAGGGGCCATTTCCTGCCCTAATAATAATCGTAACAGTAGCTGCACCCTACAAAGTAAACAGGAGCTATCTTACCCACTTTAAAGACAACAGATGGAGGCTTGGAGAAGTAATTTTCTCCGAAGTCACACAGTCAGTAGGATACCTACCCAGGATTTAATCTGGGCCTGCCTGAGGGCAGACCCTGACCTCAGGATCCCACACAATGCAGGAGAACCTGCCCTGGATAGGGAAGTGATGATGGCCACAAGATGCCACCACTGCTTCAGTTAGTGCAGATACTAAGAACTGACAGCACCAGATTCGGAGCTTTCTCTGTAACCCTCAGTCCAACAATCCCTAGGGCTTATGTGTTAGAGGGGGAAAAAACCACAGAAGTACAGAATCTACAGACTATCCAGCTGTACAAGGCCCTGCTCAGGCCAGCAATGATCAGACGGCCTTTCTGGGTGCCACCTTCCATGAGGAACAGTGACTGGAGGGAAAACTAGAGAAATGGCTGGATGGCCTGCAAGTCACTCAATTCTAAGAGGGTGAGATCCAGAGAGATCACATTCATTTGAAGAGGTCACTCTGAACAGTCTCCCAAAGCTAAAAATGATATGAGCTATTTATAAGATTTCTTTTTTCTTTGAGATATTGAGGGTGTGGGAGGAAGAACAGAGTCCTTGTGAAAAGTGAAGGTTCATATTTAATGTAAACATGATGACAATTTGCAGGGGTTGGGGTAAGCTTCAGAGTCACAGGATGTCCAACCTTTTGGTATCTCTGTGCCACACATTAAATATACTGCAACACGTAATAACAACAGCAACAAAAAATCTCATTATGTTTTAAGTAAATTTACGATTTTGTGTTGGGCCACATTCACAGCCATCCTGGGTTGCATATGGCCTGCCGGCCACAGGTTGGACACCCCTGCTTAGAGGGATTAGAAAGCTTTTATGACATACCACTATTCTGCAACTCTCAGATCAATGCCCACCTGTCAAAGTTCATTTAAAAGACTGGTTTACTGTATGCACATTATACATCAATAAAAATACTGTTTAAAAAAAAAAAGGACCTGGCTCTTTCCTTCTTTTGAAATAGCAGCAGTGGGAAGGATAACAGGCAGAGTGGCCACTCATGTGCAGCCTGTAATACTGTGTCCTCATGAAATTACTAATAATGTGATACCCATACTCCATCTTTAAGTATCTTTTAGTAGGTCAGCTCTAGGACCACTGTGAAAACTAAAACAGTCTTTAATTTTAAAATTTACGTTCTAGATGAATGACCTTGAAAACAAAAATGGACCTATCCTTCTGATGCTAGGGCACTATCTCGGACACAGGCAACAAGGGATTCAATCTGACAACCAAACTCTTTCTCTGTGGTAAGAACAGGTTATATCCACTCACTCTATTCGTTCCCTCAATATGGGAAAAATACAGTAGGTAACTTGATCTAACTAACAAACTCTAAGAATATTACTATAAAAGTACCCTAAAATATGTAAATTCTATTAATGAGATAACAAGAAAAAGATTTCTGTGGAAGAAACTAATATACTAAAGATATGTTACTGTTTTATAAATCCATATGTACATACTATTTTCTTACTCATTCAAGGATAGTCTCTTTAATAAACAGTGTTGGGAAAAACAGATATCCACAAGAATGAAATTCGACCTCTATCTCACACCACTCACAAAATTAAACCAAATGTATTACAGATTTTTTCCTGTTTCACTTGTTCATTTATTTTGTTTTATTTTTTTTTTACTTTAGATTCAATTGTTGATGCATATGTATTTATTGCTATTTTATTATTCATATTTTTATCTGTTTTCTCCTTCTCCTTCTTCTTCTTCAAGACCCTTTAACATTTCTTGTAATATTGGTTTGGTGGTGATGAACTCCTTTAGTTTTTTCTTGTCTGGGAAGCTTTTTATCTATCTTTTGATTTGATTTTTTAAAAGATTTTATTTATTTTTAGAGAGAGGGGGAGGAAGGGAGAAGTAGAGGGAGAGAAACATTGATGTGTGATTCTTTGCATCTCACATGCCCCGAACTGGGGACCTGGCCTGCAACCTAGGCATGTGCCCTGACTGGGAATTGAACTGGAGACCTTTCAGTTCGCAGGCTGGTGCTCAGCCCACTGAGCCACACCAGCCAGGGCTCTGTCCTTTGATTTTAAATAATAGCCTTGCTGGGTAGCGTAATCTTGGTTGTAGATCCTTGCTCTTCATCACTTTGAATATTTCTTGCCATTCCCTTCTGGCCTGCAAAGTTTCTTTTGAGAAATCAACTGATGGGAGCTACCTTGTAAGTAACTAATTGCTTTCCCCTTGCTGCTTTTAAGATTCTCTTTGCCTTTAATCTTTGGCATTTTAAGTATAATGTGTCTTGCTGTAGGCCTCTTTGGGTTCATCCTGTTTTGGACTCTTCTAAGCTTCTGGTACTTGTATGTCTATTTCCTTCACCAATTTTCTGTCATTATTTTTTCAAATGGGTTTTAATTTTCTTGTTTTCTGTCTTCTTTTCGCACTTCCTTGATGTGAATGTTCCTTATACTATCCCCATTTCTAAAATTCTTTTTTTCTTTTTGCTGTTCTAACTGGGTGTTTTTTGCTTCCTTATATTCCAAATTGCTGATTTGATTCTTGGCCTCATCTTCTCTACTATTGATTCCCTGTAAATTATTTGTTATTTCAGTTAGTGTATCCTTGACTGGTTCTTTTCTTATGGTTTCCATGTCCTTTTTTATGCTTCTGAAGTTCTCACTAAATTCCTTTAGCATCCTTATAACCATGGTTTTGAACTCTGTACCTATTAGTTTGCTTGCCTCTATTACATTTAGTTCTTTTTCTTGTTATTTTACTTGGGACTTGTTTGTCTCCTCATCTTGGATGCCTCCCTGTGTTTGTTTCTACGTAGTAGGTAGAGCTGCCACATCTCCTGGACTTGGCCTATTGTAGTAGGTGTCCTGTAGAATACAGTGGCACAGCCTCCCCATTCACCTCTACTGGGCTCTTCAGGTACAACCTCAGCATGGCTGTATACACCTTCCTGTGGTAGTTGAGCCTTGATTGCTGTTGGCAACTAACATTCAATTGGAGGGAATTACCCCCAGGCTGACTGACTTCAAGGACTAGCTTGGACCACCATGGAGGATCAGCCGTGCAGAGTCCCACTGAATCTACCTCTTGAATGTGTGACTTGTGGAGGTGGTTGGGTGGTGCTTCGTTCGATATGATCTGAAGCTGTCCACCAGGTACATTGGCTCTGGGGCCTTCTCGGAGATGCAAGCCAAGGTCAGCTGTGGCCTCGCATGAGACACAAAACTATCTGCAGATGGATGCCACTTGTGTGGGGATTGGAAGTGCCCAGGAGAGGCCAAGTTGTGAACCAAGGCCAGCTGGATTAGTTCTAGATCTAAGGCTACATAGGGAGAGTTTTGGGGCACGCTGAGGCCAGATGCTGCTTGTTTGTGAGATTTTAGGAAAGTGTGAAGCATGAATCAAGACAGACTAAACACAGGTTGGGCAGGCACTCGTTGGGTGGGGTGGGATCTCAGGGAATCACCAGGCAGGGCTAATAATGTGAGCTAGATTGCTGGAGACTCAGATACGGTGCCAGCCTGCCGGCACTGTGAGGGGAGGGCTTAGAAAAGGAACAATGACCTCTGCCAGCATTTTTGTCTGGGAGAAAGCTGTCTCTCCAGCTCTCGCCTGGATGCCAGACAACTTAGTTCCTTCCTACATGTCCCTGCTGCTTTAGCACTGGAGCTCTGAGGGAGTGAGTCTGAGTAAGTTCATGCACAGACTCTTTAAAAGGAACTGCCTGGGACTCCCAGAAGCCCTCTGTCTCACTCAACCACAATCTCTACTAGTTTTTACATCCATAATTTAGGGGGGCTCCTCTTCCTGGCACTGGAACCCTGGGCTGGCAGGCCTAGTATGGAGCTGGGACCCCTTGTTTCTCAGAGGGGTTCTCTGCAGCCAAAATATCCCTCCTGATTTTTATCTGCCACACGAGTGTGGGACTAGCCCATTCTGCGTCTCTGCCCCTCCTAGAAGTCTTGATGTGGTTCCTTCTTTATATCCATGGTTGCAGGACTTCTGTTCACCTAGATTTCAGGTGGTTCTGAATGCTGGTTGTTCTGCAGTTCTTTTGTAATTTTGCTGTCCCAAATGCATATAGTTCTAAGAGGATTCTATGTAATCATCTTCACATCACTTCTGTAAGAAACTCTCTACAGAAAACTCCTAGAATCTGGGGATGTCAGGTTTTTTTGTCATATGGCTGCAGAGTTCCCTGCTCCTTGTGTAAACCAAAGGTAAACTTCCTTGGTACATCAAAGAGAAAAGTACTTAAATAGGCTTGAAGTAACATGCATTGGGACGGCTGATACAGCACAGAAAGGAAGAAGCAAAAATGTTCAGGATGTAAAGGATTAAATGGAAATACAGCGAGGCCATTTATTGCTTTTTACATTTGATTCTGGAAGTTACCCATTAGCCTACCTGTGTATGTATGTGTGATACGTAGACTTCTAAGATGGCTCCCAGTGACCTCACCTCCTCGTATTTGTGTTCTTATGGAATTCTTTCTCCTGAACTGTGGGCAAGACCACATTGCTAATGACCAGACTATTGCAGAGTAGATGGGATGGCACTTCCAGGAGTAGGTCACAAGAGACTGACTTCTGTCCTGCCAGCTTATTTTCTCTCTTGCCTTCTTCCATTCTCACTCTGGGGAAGTCAACTGTTTTGAGCTGCTTTATAAAGAGGACCTATGACAGGCTGCTGGCCACATCCAGCAAGGAACTTGCAATCATCAGTTCAACAGGTTGTGAAGAAATGAATCCTGCCATCAACCACCTCAGTGAGCTTGGAGGCAGATCCACCTTCAGCCCCACCCAGCACCTTGGAGTGCAGTCCTTTGAGAGCCAGAGAACCCAACTGAGCTACACCCTGAAGCCTGACCCATAAAAATTGTGAGTGAGTCATTTGTTACCAAGGAAAAGATAACTAATAGAGTATGCAGAACTCCAAAGCAGGGGTCAGCAAACTTTTTCTTTAAAGGGCTAGACAGTAAATATTTCCAGGTTTGTGAACCCTAGTCTCTGTAGCAGCTACTTAACTCTGTTGTTGCAGTACGAAAGTGGCCACAGACAGTATGTAAACAAATGAATGTTGCTGTGTGCCAATAAAACTTTATTTACAAAAATAGGTGGTGCTCTGGCTCACCGGCTGTAGTTTGCCAACCCATGCTCTAAAGTACAGGCTGTACAGAAACACTATTTTTTAAGTTAAAATGATCTCCATTTTACTACTGTGTGAAAATTTATTTAAACAAACAAAAGCTCAATCTAGCACAATTACACAATAGTCACAGGCAGTTGAAAGGAAAACAGTAGATGCCTAGTAAATTTCTGAATTTGGTCAGTAATCTAAAAAACACAAGTTATCTTCTATGGCAAATGGCTACCTCTATTTGCATTTTGACATGGAAAAGCTGAAGTCCAATGCTGGAGCTAAATCTGACCCAGAAGAACACCTACTGAATTATTGTACATCACAACTCTGACCACAATAGCCGCTGAGACATGCATTGGCTTTCCCCTCATGCAGTGTGCTGTTCCTCAGTGAGAACAGAAGCTTACCTTTGCTTTTTGACAGTGGTGATGGTGGCTGCTCTGTAAACACATCTAGGGCTGGGGGGTCATGGTGGTCAAAATCTTTGTCCATGGCTTCTGTGAGACTGGTGATGTCGGAGTCTTCTGAGCTGTGCCTTGTGCTGTTGGCACGTTCTGAGTGGGAAGGGTATGCAAGGGGGGTGGGTGACAGCCTTCCGGACTGTGGCTCCTGGTGCTGAGGCACTGGTGGTGGTGGTGGTGGAGGAGGAGACTGCTGCTCCAGCGTGAGGTGGACATGATGCTGGGTGCTGTGCTGGCTCTGTTTTGTACCTTTGGACTTCCTGCCTGCTGTGTGACCCTGGGTCACTGTATTTGAGTCAAGGACTAGGGGGCCTGCTTTGCTAGCAGACTGTGCAGAAGTCCTGCTAGAAGTACTGGAGCTGTTTTTGGCTCTGACATTGTCCACATCAGCTGAGTTTCTACTGCTGTGACTATTATGTGAATGGATGGATGGGCCACACTGCTTATGACTCCCTGCACCAGGTCGGGATGATGAGCCACCTGTGCCACAGAACCCCCGACTGTGACTGGAGTCACAGCTGAGTGTGTTCAAGCTGAAAAAGGACAAAGTGCTGTTAATAAGTAGCAACCTACAAAATCTTAAATAAAAATATTTATTTCATCAGTAAAGCCATCACAAATACAAATATTCCAAGGAAAAAACAAGAAATGAGGATACTTCTCACAACTCTATATGGTCTATTCTTTTTGAAAATTTAGGAAGTGAGTCACAGTCTAAGAATATTCTAACCCTCACTAATATAATGAAAACATGATTATTTGCTATAAGTTCTTACTAGCTGAGAGTTGCATACAGTGTGTTATTAAATAATTAAAACTAAGATTTTTCCCCCTCGATAAAGATGAAAGGGAAAGCTATTTTTCTTTTATTTACATCAGCCAAATCTATATATACTAGAATCTATTTTCAGCCTGTGAACATACTTTCCTTCAGATGAAATACCAATGATTCTCCTGAGATCAAATGGTCTTCCCACATCAAAGGGTGGGTTTGAAGCCTCAAAGGATAGTCGCCTTCGAAATGGCTCCCAAATTCCTTGAGCTTCTAAATAGGCTGTTCCGATGACCAAAAGAAAGAGGGCACTGCGGGGACGGAGAGGGAGAATCAGGATTCATGCATCAGTGCAGGAGTAACTAAACTGGATTTAAAGGTGGGGTTTCTCGGCAAAGTACAATATGATGTAAAAAAACCAAGACGTCTATGAAAGTTTTAAATGGACAAGACAAAAAACAAAGCACTGTGGGTAAGAGTTTGCAAACCAATTTTTACAGAATGCCAATTTACACTAAGGCTGATATAGGGGAAATAATTATTTGTATCAGAACAGTCACTAAAGGATACTTTTCCTTTTATCAAGAAACAGCTTTTACCTTTTTTCTTTTAGTTTTAACTCTAGGTCAACTCTATTTCCTTAAAGGATGTGTGGAGTAACTATGTAACCTAATTTAGAGGTGAGTATATCTTATTCTCAAAACACAAACATACTGATAAATTAGGAATTTTCCCTTTAAAGAATTAACATATACTTAATTTATATAGCAAATTTCAAAGGCAGACAAACTTTGATCATATATACCACCAAAAAGGGCTCAGTTTTGACTGCTTCCACTAGATGTGGAGCAGATATGTAAGCCAGACTGTCTATTCGTGGAAGGCTCCCCAGCACTCAGAACATGACTGTCACACGGTGGGCACTTGATGAACAATGTCAAGTGATGCTGAATACCAACTTCAAAAGAAGACAAGTACCTCATTATTCCTGAGATGATAATATACAGAGCCAGCTCCCAGTTGGGTCTGGGTAGGGCTTCTGCACAGGTTGCTAACATATGGTATGGAAGGGATGCATTCAGTACAAACACAAATACAGAGCCACTGGTTGTTATAAACTTCAGTTCACGAATAACCCTAGAAGCTGTGAAATCAGGAGTAAACCTAAAACAGAATGATGGCAGTTAAGACCAAATTTTAAAAATAATTTAAAAAAAGTTAAGACCAAATTTTACACTGCAAGCAGTTTAAACATAATATCAGACCCATATGCCTTTGAAACATAACAGAGAATTTGTTTGATACTTTTATTTAAAATCTTCATTTTAAGATAGAGAAAGTTGTGTCCCATGAGGTTAATAACAAAACAACTACATTCTGTGGGTAACTGGAGAAATAACATAAAAAGTATAACAGTCTGCTCCCTGCAATTATTAATTCAGAAAGTGGTTTCTGAGCTTCCTGCCCTTCCCTTCTCCTTTCTCTAAATTCACACCGTTCTCCCAGGCTACATTCCCAATAATGCCTTTAAAAAAACCCCATCTAAGCCCCAGTGATCTTTTCTTTGTCTGCTGCAGTACTGCTTTCTTCCCAATTATTGTATTTTTGTTTGTTAACTGTACGTTCCCCAACCAGATGATGTGCACACGAGGAAAGGTGTGCTATTCCTCAGTGTTCCTTCAATGGAGTACTAAATATAGTAGCTTGTTAAGTCAATGTCCACTCAAGATCATGACACTGTCATTCAATTAAGGGGACAAGGTTATATTTTCTTACATAAACTTTACAACATAACAAGTTATCAATTAGTTAAAATATGCTGTAACTATTATTTATACAGGAATTAAAACTATTTTGACAAAAATACTACATATTCTTACATGGTACAACAGGAAAAACCACACGTGATATGTCTCCTTTGTTGCCGAGACTGTGAACTTATAGTCACCAATACCTTCTGCTTTAACACAACCCCAAAAATAATTCTGAAACTGGTTTCTAAGATTATCTGATCCACTCTGGGGACAGAAGAAGTTTCATAATTTTGAAAACAAAGATACAAAAAAAAAAAAAAAAAAAAAAAAAAAAAAAAAAAAAAAAAAAAAAAAAAAAAAAAAAAAAATAAATACATTTGTGGATAAAAACCTTTTTTTTTTTTTGTTAAGTATGAGAACATTTTGCAGTTTGAATAACTCTAGTATAAAAAGTTAATGGGAAGCTAGCAATTCATTATACCCATCAGAAAATACTTACAATATAATTATGTCTTTAGAGGCATTGGCACTTAGTGCAAACCCTTGACAATTAACAACTTTGAAGCCATATCCCTCACATGAGTACCCACTGACTTCAATGGTTTCTATGTGAATTTGAAGTTGTCCTGTATTTTCTACTTTAAATGTTCTTTTCAATGTGAAATTTGGTTCTCTCAGTTTCAAACCTAAAGGAAAAAAACGCAGAGTGAATATAAATCTTGCAACCATGTGCCCCAGGTCCAACTCATTAACGTTTCCACATAAATGCATCTGGAGATTATAAAGTAACTTCTCATGCCAAAGAATTCAGCTTTACCCAGGTATCAGCAGGAAGTACTCCACTTTGTATGTCCTGTTAAATGCCAAAGTTGACTTTATCTTTTACACTTAGAATAAGTCATCTAAGGCATGAAATGAATACTGGTATTTATTTTTGGAGATTTTATTTATTTATTTTTAGAGGGGAAGGGAGGGAGAAAGGGAAGGAGAGAAACATCAATGTGCGGTTGCCTCTGGTGTGCCCCCTACTGGGGACCTGGCCCACAACCCAGGCATGTGCTCTGACTGGGAATCAAACCAGCGACCCTTTGGTTCCCAGGATGACATTCAATCCACTGAGCTATTACCAGCCAGGGCAGTACTTTAAATCTTTTAAGATCCAAATCAAAGAACCCTGAAAGCAAGTCAGGGTGTTTCCTTAAAATTTTGAAGTGTTCATCAGTGATACACACACGTGCAAAGAGAAATGTTATTCTTGTTTTTGGAATTAATTACAGCTAAAAGCAAATGCTGAAGTTTGTACCTGTGGAACTGTTAGCGATACTCACTATCTGTACAATCTTTTAATAATGTTTCTGTGATTTTAAAGCGTAAGGAACTCCCTGGGCCCGGAAGCTTGCCTGCCACCTTCAAACTCTCAGTTGTTCCTTGTCCTTGGACCATCACAGCATCCATCACGGTCAGGTTATTTCTATGCAAGAACAAGAATCAGAGATTTTCCATCACTCTCAGCCTTTTGGCTAATGTTAAGTGAAGGACTACTGATTTTTCTCCTATTACATTTCCACAATACTTTGATCTATAATTTTACCATGATTTTATAAACCACCATGTAGAAGTTAACACAGTATATTTAAGAGTAAGACATGTATACTTCAAAAATTTAAAAATATTTACACAAAGAAGGGCAAGTTTTAAATTTTTAAGTCAAACATGGCACAGTAAGACACTATTCAGGTTTTTTAGCTATAAACATAATCACAAAATAATGTTTCATCATGCATTGTGTGTGCATGCATGTGTCTTGGACAAAGGAAAAAACCATTTCCAGATATTAAATATGCAAACTCATATTGAAACAAACCAAGAACTTCTACAGAAGCGCTAAAAATTACCCCATACTTAAATCACAGACCATACCTGATTATGATTAGTGAAGAAACAGTTCTGTTGTGAACTGGAGTAAACTTTACTCTGACAGACCTCTTTTCTCCAGGTTTTAAAATGAGGTTGAAGATAAAATGTTGAGAGGGGCCCTCTGTGAGTCCTGTTGAACTCTGCAGTGGGTGAGCCTTGGATCATTGGGTAACAAAGAGCAGTCATTAATATAGTCTCTGGAAAAATGGTTTTTCCTTTACCCCATCCACAGCCCAGTATTACTAGATTCTTGAGTTGATTATGGAAACAACTTTATCTCTCATGATTTAATCACTGGTTAGCCGATAAGCAGAGCTAGGTAGCCAGTGCATTCAGTCCCCAAATGGGCTTTATTCCCAGGACACTGAAGGGGACAGGTGTCAAAGTCTTTGTGTTTGTATTAGGCACATTTTTATATACAGATCTTTTAACTTTGGAACATAACATACAGAAAAGGACACAAACCTAAGATAAATAGCTCAATGTTTCAAAACAAAGCTGACAGCTGTACAACCAGCATCCCGTACCCTAGAGTCCTCTCCACCTGCTGTCACTGCTGTCCTGCTTCTCCCTCTGAGGGGTATCTGCTGAAGGGTCTTAAGATTGCATCGTATTTTTTATTTGCAAAAATATTTCCAACTCATATTACTCTATCTTTGAATTTTATTTAGAAAGCTAAGCATATAATTACCATTTCATAAATACCCAGTGATTTAATTTTTGAAGAATTGCTTAGTTTAATAATCAAAATATGACTTCTCGACAGCCAGTTACAGATTATTAAAAGAAAATAAAGTGGTTCTTGGATCCTGCCCCTTGCCTTTTTTCTATCCTAACTTGAGTCCACACTGAGCCAACCATGGTGGGGTTCTGGTGCACCTTGCTGCTTCTGCTGGACCTGGTCTTGGCCCTGGCCTCTGCGGCTTGCCCAAGCCCCAGCAAGCCTCTCCTGCCCAGTGGCCTCACAGAGGCAGACGTCAATGAGGAGGGCATACAGCAGGTGCTCAACTTTGCCCTGAGCTAGTACAACAAAGTGAGCAGCAACCCCTCCTATAGCTGCGCCATGTGGGTAGTACGCACCTGCAAGCAGGTTGTGGCTGGGCTGAACTACTTCTTGGATGTGGAAATTGTTTGCCAAGTCCCAGCCTAACCTGGCAAGCTGTCCCTTCCATGTCCAGCCACACCTGACGAAGAAAGTACTCTGCTCTTTCCAGATATACATTGTCCCTTGGTTGGGCCAGACCTACATGGTAAAGTCCAGCTGCCAAAGATGCACAGAGGATATGTGACAGGCTGGGCCAAAATGACTGCCTCTTGCTTACACTCCCTCAACCTAGTGGAGTTTTCTCAGTGTGCTAGTCCCAGAAGACAAATAGAGAAGGCTTCTTGAGCATTATCTAAACAGCTAAGTGGCTCTAATTTGTTTCTTTCTTTTAATTGCTTTCTAGATGTACCATCCCTGGTGCACATGTTCTGTACCTATCCTATACAATAAAAAGTAACATCAGCTAAAAAGAAAAAGAAAATCATAGCTCACACTTAAGGATATACTGTGGTGACTTTTAAGTAACATTCAGTTTCAAGTTTCTCTGGGAAGGGTTAGCAGCACTTGGCCATGAGTGTCCATGCTCTTCCTGGCTCTGCTCATGTGGGAGGAGAGGGAATTCTGTATGGCTTTTATACTCTACTTGGCAGTTAGGGTTAATACACAGAGATCTACCTACCTGCATTCAAATGATTCTACAAACATGACTTATAGTCAACTGACTTAATGCAGCACATTACTTCTTAACTGTTCCGCTTCTAAGGCACATTTTTCCCCTGTGTCTAACATTCTTTTCCATTAATGGAAAAGACAAAAGACATAGTAGGAAAAGACAAAAAGACATTTGTCTAGTAGGACAAAAGAACATTCTGACTGCTCTAAATAGTAAATAAGTTCCCCTTTAAATAAACCATTCTGAGTAATAGATGGCCACATCATACATTCCCGACAAACATTAGCTAATATAAACTCTGATGACTTGGGAAAGAAATACTTTAGATATTGTGGTGCCTCAGGGATAGTATTAAGGGCCTCAAAAATTCTCCATAATTTTTTAGTGGTGGTTTTCACAGAGTGACCCATTACCCCTGGGGAACTCAGAGATCTTTTCAGGGCATCCATGGTGACAGAACAATTTCCCCAAAACTGACAGACACTATCTGCCTTTTTCAGCGTGCTGACATTTGTACTGGTGGTCAGCAAAAACAATGATGGGTAAATCTGCTGACCCTTTAGCACAAAGCAGGGCAGTAGTATCAAACTTCCTGAGAAGCCACTGTATTCTTCCCTGCACGCACATGAAGTTAACAGAAGCAAGTTCTGGATTAAACAACAGTAAACATCAAACTTATTAAGTCTCAACCCCTGGGCACCCGTTCTTTGAACATTCCGTGGGATAAAATGGGCAGTATGCATGAAGCACTACTGCTGCACACTGAGGTGTCATGCTGTCTTAAAAAGCTCTCTTTTGAGATGCAAACTAAACTCTCTGCTTTTCTCATGGAACATCATTTATATTTGAGAAAATGACTGACAGGCAACCTATGGTTATTCAGATGAGGGTGTTTAGTGGACATTTTAATGAAAATACAGTGCATTTGTCTCTTTAGGGAAAACAACTTAAGTATTTGCTGCCAATGATACAAGTCTAGCATTTGAGCAGATATGGAAAACAAGGTATTACACATCAAAAAGAGAACAAAAAAGCAAAGTTAACGTGTGTAAAGGAAGGATTAAGACAACCTCATCAGTGAAGGCTTCACAGCTAGCAGGGCAGCATGAACAGAATGTTTAGGGATACATGTGCTACCTGGCAGGGCTGAATGAAGTGAATCGAGACCAAGAGACTTCAGCAGTTTGTAGGTGGTTTTAGTTCCAAGTGCTAATTTCCTGACTGGTACATACCCTACACATTATGGCCTTATAAAATGAGTGGTTAGTGGCTGCTCATCTTGACCTGTATGATGTATGATAGAGAATTATTTTATTCCTAGAACAAATCATCTTATGTACACATTTATTGATTCAAGGGTATCTACTAAGTGTAAACTATGCTACTGTGCTAAGGTATGAAAACAACCAGCCATGAGTCTGGCATTCATGGAGCTTACAATTTTATTAGAAAGTATACAAAATAAAAATTTTAGTGACCAAGCACAATATTTTGAGGCTTAATAAAAATAAATTATATTAGTATATACCTCATGGTCCTAGGGTATGTAACCTTTATTGTGGATAGGAAGCCACTGTAATTAAGCACAGAATATGGGTAGAGGTAAAGACGTGAGACAAGGATGCATTTTATCTCCCTATTTGCTTAATCTGTACGCAGAACATACATGAAAAACTGGGCTAGTCTCAGAGGAGGGACTGAAAATTGGTAGAATAGCAATAACTTAAGATGGCCACATGAAACCAACTTACTAACAGACACACTTCTGATGAAAGGAAAAGAAGAAAGTGCCAAAGCAGGACTGCATCTGAACATCAAGAAGACAAGAAGGAATGTACAACTTAAACATAGACAACGAAGACACTGAAATTGTTAAAGATTTTGCTGGTTCAGTCATCAACTCAGATAGAGACTGCAGCCAAGAGATCAAGAGAAGGCCGAGACTAGAAAGAGCAGCAAAGGAAGAATTGAGAGAGATCACTGAGAACAAAGATGTATGTCATTAGAGACCAAGGCTAAGATCATGCATAACCTTATATTCCCAATAACTATGTACGGATGTGAAAGCTGGACAGTGAGGAAGGCTGATAAGAAAAACATGAATTCATTTGAAATATGGTGTTTGAGAGCTCCATGGGTACTGTGCGGTTGCCAGAAAGATGAATAAGTGGGTCCTACAGCAAATTAAGCCTGAAACATCACTGGAGACAAAAATGACAAAACTGTCCTACATCGGTTACATCATGAGAACACAGGTTTCTTTGCAAAAGGCAGTAGTGCTGGGAAAAACAGAAGGCAGAAGGAAAGAGGAAGAGCAGATACTGGTCAGACTGACTCCATAAAGAAGCTGTAGGTGTGAGTCTATAGTTGCTGAGCAGCAGTGCTAATAAGCACAGGACATTGTGGACATCATTCATTCATGGAGCCAACAGTAACTGGAGCACCTAATACACACCTCAATACAGTATCTGAATTTCTAGCAGCCGTTATTATAAATAGTCATGTGCTTAATATTTAATGCCTACAAATAGGAAGCTGCTTCTATTCAGTGTCCCTCATGTTGACCTAAATCCAACCCATTCTGCCTGGGTTTTTACCTCTAGAACCTTTACTGACCTCTTCATAACTTGCTCTTCAGCCAAATATAAGGGCAGTTAATAGTTTTTCTGTAACATGAGCACTGATCATACCATAGAATTATTTCTGTGGAATAGTATAAAGTTCAAATACTTACACTGTTTCTGAAGACTTGGAATTCTAGTGTTCTTAAATCTATCTTTGCCACCTTACTCAAGTTAAACCTAAAATAAAAAAATATATATATTTTTTTCTTTGTAAACAGCATCATAATTAAATGGGTTATACAGTAATTATCAAGTCTATGTTTTGTTTGCAAGTTATCTTTTGGCAGATTTGAGATCAATATTATCAGATTAATAGCCTTCACAAATTAAGAGCCACAACTTAAGAGTGAATATTTTGTTCACTTGTTAAAAGTAAAATATTTGAAAAGTTCCACTTGCGTTCTTTATAATTGTTTTAATCCTCACCTGAGGATATGTTTACTGATTTTAGAGAGAGATGAAGTGGGGGGGGGAAGAGAGAGAGAGGAAGGGGGATACATAGAGAAACATTGATTAGTTGTGTCCTGTACATGCCCTAAATGGAGTTCAGACATGCAACCTAGGTATGTGCCCCAACTGGAGATCAAACCTGCAACCTTTTGGTGTGTGTACAGGATCATGTTCCAACTAACTACACCATCTGTATGAAGATGTTCAACATTACTTTTTCTTGTCTTAAACTGAAAGCTTTTCCATGTGCTTAACGTAACATGAATCTCTTCCCAGAACCTTCTCTCCACTTTAATTACAGATTCAGAATTTCTTTAAGCTAAATCTATTATTGTTATGAGCTGCAACAGACTTTTAAATGTGTAAAGCAAAATTCAGTGCTAACATAGAAACATTCTGATTACCTAAAGCAATGCTTACCTTGATATTAACTTATCTACAAAGACTGAAGGATTGGAATATAAAGCCAGGGGTATAAACTGAATATAAACAGGAACATCTGCAGGATTTTCTAAAGTAATTTCTTCTTCCTTAAATAAAATAACCAAACAGTAAATGAAAGATTCCCGAAGTTATGAGTAAGAGCACTTTACAAACCCTATTATGTATTTCCAAAACCCAATGCACTCTGCATACTTACTGAAGAGCAGTTGGTATTAGTGAGAGGAAATTTCAAGTGACGGGGTGAACTAAGTATGGAAGGCCAGGAGAGCTCAGCAGTGATTTTTGATAGTATATTTTTTTGAAGGTCCGTATTTATTTCAAATAAAGCACTTAATCTAGAAAAAAAATTTATAAGTTACTGGATCAAAATGAAATATCTGAGTTTTCTGAAAACAAGAAATTCTATCAGGCTTGTGTACTAGAGTAATTTCATCTGGCTCTGGATAAATACAGGTTTATTTGCTCTAATACTTTACTATGCATAGAGACATGTATGAAGTTATCTCTATTTTGGCACCAAGAGCTGCCAAAATATGTATCACTGATCACTGTACTGTTTTTTTCACTGAAAATGTAAAGAAAAAGACAGGCATGTATGTGTAACACATTCTGGGGATGCCTAGTGGAAAGACCTAGACACTAAGACCAGGGTGCTAAGAACATTTTCAGTACAACTAAGGAGAAGGCAGTATATTGCTTGGCATATGGCTTTCCCCCCTTGAAATAAAAAACAAAACAAAATCCTAATATGTAATGAAGATGTCAGCTGGAAGGTAATCCACAGGAGGGTTTTGTGTAGCTATTTGTGAAGTTATCAGCAATACTCAGGACCTCATTTAAGTATTTCCCTACTTATGAGTGTTTATAAACTAGCTGTTTAGAACTCAGAACATATTTCCTAAGGAAACAATATTATAAATGAGGCTAAGGTCACTAGACCCAAACAACAAAGTCTATTTAAACCCCAAATGACACCAAATTATGATATTCCAATATTGGTAGGAGCACAGGCTTTATAGACTACTAACAGAAATTCTTGTAATACACACACTGATAAGGTAACACAAAGGCAGGAGAAGCAAGGAGCATACCCCACTCACTGTGCAACCAGGACCTAGAGGCACAGCGTGGACCAGGAGCCCCGGTCTTTAACAATGGAATGCTGGGCACACAAAGAAGAAGGCAAGGGTTTCATTAGGTGGAAGGTGACAAGGTTCCTTGGCAGCTGAGCCTAGGGAAGCACTCTAAGTTACTTATTCGTAATAGAATGTTAAAATTTGGAGACTGCCTATACATTCTAATGCCCACTATGGAAATGTAGTGGGACAGCAAGTGTTTTAATTAGTGTTCTTTTAGTTTATTACAAGTCTCTTTGTACTTACTTTAATAATCTGAAAGTAAAAATTTAACTCTCTTTGTGTTAAAGCTTTGTATGGCCGATAGTTCAGATAAACAGAAACCTTCAGATTTAACTAGTTATTAGTGGTTTGAAATTTTATACTACTATAAATTGCAGTATCTTGACAATGCTGACAAATAAATTTCCAATTAGCCAACTGAGAACAGCAGTTTTCATCAGGTGTCATATTATCATCATTCTAGTTAAATTCTCTTCTAAAGTACATCAAAAGATTAAATTTCTGTAGTGTCTCTGTTTTGAATACAGGTACAGCAGTGATCTGCAATTAGCATGTTTTATACCTGCCAAAGACATGGTAAGCCTATCTGAGCTGGGCTCTGTGTATGTACCCCTAACAGTTCAGCCCTTAAAAAGGGGGTGGTTCATTTCACAATGACCAAATACAAGCATCTCCTACTATGGAATGAAATGGAGAACATGTTTTCCTTGCCTTTAACAGAGGTCAGCAGTAAGTAAAAACCTGCTTATGCCAATGGATGTGTCTAAGGTGAACATTGTTATCCTACATAAAGACAACTTTAAATGGTTTCTTTGATCTTAAGGAAGTATTTAGAGTGATGGAGTAAAGAAAATGTATAGTATGTATATTTTGAGCAATATACAATTAAATGGCAATTCAGGATGCCTCAATAATTTTCTGAAGACTAGGCATATTTTCTTAGCTATAGGAAAGTAAATAACCTAATATAAACATAATATTTAGGAAGTAACATTAACTGAGACATTTTGAGACTGTAAAGACAGTTAAAATACTTAAAGCAAAACCACTCACCTATGACCTGAGTTTTCCTTTATTCCCATCCATCCCTTGAACAGGCTTTGATGCAAATCCCAGTCGGCATCCCATGCATCATACTGCATGGCTACCCCAGGCTGCACTCTGGGTTCAGCTAAAACAGGGAACATAAGTTATGACATACTCAGCCCTACATCTAATCCATTTGCCAATTTTCTTGAAAGGATTTCTACAGCCCAAGAGATAGGAATGGACTTTTAAAATAGCAGCCTTCGTTAAAGAATATTTTTCAGGCAGTGAAAAAAAAGCAAGTAACTTACATTTGGACAGAAAAGGCAAGCCAACATAGCAATGATCCCCACACTGTAATCCAGGATCAAAATAAATGTTTGCAATCTATAAAGAGGCACAGGAGAATCATGAATTCCAAGTCCACAGAAGGTCACAATAATGAAACACTCAATGAATGGGAATTCTTAACTAGTAGGTCAAACCTTTGATTTTTTTCCTGGCTCCAAGTCTTCCTTATTGCCCCGTAATCGTTTGTAGTAAAATCGCCCATCTTCTGACAAAGATCGTATTTGCTGTATTTTTACTTTCTGTGAGAAGGAGTTCATAATACTTAAACTTTGATGAACTATTTTCCCCTGAAAGAAGAAAACAAATGCATTTGAGTTTGGTTGAATTTTCTTCAACTTGAGAGCCAACAGACGTCTTTTTAGGAAACTGAGGCTCAAAGGACATTTAGAATTTTCAACAGTTGCTACTTCCCAAATTTGTAAATAGAGGTCTTATCAGCAGAATGCCTCTTCCTATAATAGAGTACCAGATTTTAAGTAACAAATTGTATCATTTAAATAATCCTTAGTTAGAATAATGTGATAATCTTTTACTTTCATTTGAAAAATTCTTTTTTAATAAACTGATTCTTAGCTATTGAATAAGTCTCTAAAGTGTTCTTAGCCACTGGTCTTCTATTTGGTACTAAAACATACAGAAGTTAAGAAAAAGCACAGGAAAAAGAAATGAATGACGGTGAAGTTAAGACAAACACTATCATTTACAGTTTAGTCAGAGTAAAATGCAGTAGAATTACACTAGAGGGCAGGTATGCTGCTGACATGGTAAGGACTAAAGAGTAGGAAGCAGAAGACCTGTGCTGAGTCCCACCTTGGCCTCTAATCAACTGTGCTTTCTGGCAATTCCCTACCTAGTCTTCAAGTACCTGTAATAACTATTTCTCTCATGTTTGTGTCTTATCTTATAGGGGTATGGTGAAGATCAAATGAGATAGCAGATATAAAAGCTCATTTTACAATATCCAAATACTAAGTATTAAACTATGAGTTATTTGAAATGTTTACTAAGTATTGTTTTCAGTTAGCTCTCCCATTCTCCATCTGATATCAGACTTTATAGAGACTTGGTAATTCTAATAGACTGAATGTATAGGCCCCCTAAACTTTATGTTGAAATTTTAGCCCCCAATGTGATGGCATTAGGAGGTTGGGCCTTTCAGAGGTGATTAAGTCATGAGGGCAGAAACCTAATAAATGGGATCAGTGAGTGCCAGGAACTTGCCCTCCTCCTTTCCTCTTCTGGATAAGTGATTATACAATGGGAAGATGGTGATTATACAATGAGAAGATGGCCATCTACAAAACCAGGAAGAGAGCCTGCACCATACAAAGAACCTTCTAGTGCCTTTATCTTGGACTTTCTAATTTCCTGAATTGTGAGAAATAAATGTTTGTTATTGCCACCAGTCTATGGCAGTTTGTTATAGCAGCCCAACTAACATAGTAATATCAAATTAATTTGTAATTTCAAGCAATTATTTGGACTTGTAAGCCACTTTAAGATAGGTATCTGAAAGCTTAATCTAAAGTAGTTCAAAAGCAGCACCTTGTTTTCATACAGATGTTTCCTCAGTTACTGCAGAATTTATGTAGTGTTTAAGGAAATCATTGATTGAAAAGGCAACTGGAGGAAGAACAGGTCCTTTTGGGTAAATAACGAATTCAAGAGTTTTGTATGATCAGTGCAAAGTGGAATGACAAGAAGATAAAGATTTTAAGTAAGACCCAGCCTTAAATATGCTGCACCTTTTAACTTAAAATTTATATTTTTAAGGAGCTAAGGTTTGAATTTAAGTTTTATTATGTAAAACATTAAGATTTTTGCAATGTACTGCTCTCTTAACCCACCATGTCTCCTACCACAAAATAAAAGATACTTCCACATTTGCCCCAATGTGCCCTGAACTGATTGCATCATCTTCCTGCAAAAGGCAGGAAATCTCCTGATTTCTCCATTTCTTTTCTCCTATTGTCCAGGCTCAAACTCTAAGTTACTTTTTTTGACTCCTCTATCTGCCAGCCTACCACACTTGCTTTAATTAGTCCATCAGGATATTCAAAAATAGTTCGATTCACCCAAAATGTCTCTTGTCTGTTCTCTTCTCCATCATTTTGCTCCTTCATCCATCCACCATCTACTAAGTACCTGCTATTGGGGATAAAATAGTATCCCTGCTATTTTTGCTCCATCCCTGTCCTAGAAGATCTCAGAGTGTCATTGGGGAGACCAATACTTAGGCAATATTAACAGTACAGTGTAAGGCTTGCTGTGAGACAGGTAATTTCAAATCCTTTCAGGATCATAAATAAAACAATTAGTACTGTCTAGCGGAGTCAAGACATCTTCAGAAAGGAGATGAGAGAACTGAATCTGGAAAGATAAGAAGTTCTCTGGAAAGATAAGAAGGAGAGCAGGAAGGGCATTCAAGGCAGACTAAGAGCAAAGGCTTGCAGGTATGGAAGGAATGTACTGCCTCTGCCAAATCTCTCCTACACACTTTCAAGTGGACGCTGCCAGTGTCTCCAGGTTGGCCTCCAGGCACTCTGCTGTTACTTCTGAATGTATTCACTTCTGACAAAGAGCCAATTCTTAAAGCTCAGCTCTGATACTGTCAATCTTCTACTTAATAATTTTAGATTTTCATGGATTTCAATGCACTTTTTTTTTAGAGCTATCACTCCAACATAACATTTCATCTCCACTCTTGCCAAACTGGCCAACTCACTCCTGCCTAACACTACCTTGTACTTCACTCCTGTGTCTTTATTCAAGTTGTTCCCTGGGCCGTGAATGCACTGTCTCACCACCCCTAATCTACCCCTGCCACAAGACATTCTAAACCAGCTCACCTGGTGCCTTCATCAATTAGATGTGTATTTCTCTCATAGCATTGTATTTTACTTCTTAGAGCAATTTCTACAACCTGTTTCAAATCTCTGAATTATGGATCCATTTCCTATTTCTACAACCTGTTTCAAATCTCTGAATTATGGATCCATTTCCTAGTCCAGATAGAAAGCTTTCTGAGAAAAGGAACTATTTCTTATTCCCTTTTGTATCTACTAAAGAACCTGGCACAAAGTCTTACCTTAAAATAAGCTATTAACAAAGAATAACTTATTTCTCTGTTGAATTTGAGGAACACAGAGGTAAAGGTAAAGAAAAAAAATGAGCAAGAAAAAGTCAGTGAATTAACTGTCTTACTGGGAAGGATGGTGGAAGGACCATATGCTTTGGAAAGCAAGTCAGCGAACCCACTGCGATCACAGCCTTCACAGGAATTGTTAGAATCTGTACAGAGGCAGACCATAAAGAAGGGTTTAAGTTCAAGATTGATTCTGACTGTTAATAGCATTATGTTTTGGGGTTAAAAAACCTCATTTTGGGACTTACATTAACAATAACCAACTCTTCAGCAATATTAAAATCACCCATGGAAACTGTTTAATCTGACCAATGTACTCTATAAATGTACTGAAATACAATAAATTTCTGTGTACTTCTCAGTGACTCATTGAAAACATGGTAAACAAGACCAAACAATGGGGAATAAAGAATAGATTTTTTTCATAATGAGTTATTTTGTAGATTATAATTTAAAAAGTCAAATTGTACTCCTAAAACAATATGGAAAATCCAGTATTTTCCAGTTATATACTTTTTATAGATATAGTTAACCCAATCTAATATAAAAAATGAGTTGACTCTTAATTCCCTCATTTGTGACTCACAAGGATACTTCTCTAAGATATTTTTTCCTAATTTTCCTAATTTTTATTTTCATCCATATTAAGAAAAACTTCTTACCCACAAAATATACTTATTTCTATGAGTGATAAACATGAATTTTATAGATTTAATTTAGTATTCTCCCAACAAATCATTTACTGTTAAATAATCAATTCTATTTATTCTGAATTAGTTTTCTTTCATGTACAGTTGTATGTGATGAAAACAGGCAGGAGAACAAGGGTAGCAATATGATGAATTATAGTGCAAAACTTCCCAAAGAGCTCTTCAATATTAAGTTAAAATATTTAGGTTTGGCAGAAATACATACATTAAAAATCTCACTGAGAGCAACATGCCAAAGGCCACAGAAGTGTTACAAAGCTCAACGACCATTATGTCTCCGACTTAGGACTCATGTGATTCCCTGATCATATCTTTCTTTTCAGAAATGTTACATGAAGGATAGTTATAGTTACAGAAAAGAATCAGAGATATCTAACTCATTAATTTCAGACAGGGTCTCTGCAATGCTATAACCACTGGTAAGCAGGGTTCTAATAGGGCAATTCAAAATGTGTCCGAAGCATTTTTTATTTTTTAAAAGATTCTTGGTTAAGAGGTTTGAGTTTTATCAGAAGACCAATACTCTGTAAAGTAGTCTCAAAAGCTCAGTTTTTTTTTTTTTTTTAAGATACTATTTATTTATTATTATAGAGAGAGAAAGGGAGGAGAAAGAGAGGAAGAGAAACACTGATGTGTGCGGGAAACACTGACCGGCCGCCTCTTGCACATGCTCTCACTGGGAAACGGGGCCACAACTCAGGCATGTGCCCTGACTGGGAATCAAACTAGTTACCTTTTTGCTTTGTGGGATTGATGCCCAAACAATGGAGCCACATCAGTTGGGGCAAAAGCTCAGATTTTAAGGTATAAAACAGGTAAACTGTAACTTTATGAGTAAACTTAGTGCTGTTTCTATAAAAACAAACAAACAAAAAAACAAAAAACTGAATTATTCAGAAAACACTCATAAAGTCCTTACCTCATAGTCTGTTGTGATCTGTATGGCTCCATCATGAATCCCTTCCAGTTTTTTTGCAGTAAGTCTGACTCTAAACACTGCAAAACAGCCTGGAGCCAGTACCACCTGTATGTAGCAGAAATGATCATTCACTAGCCTGCTAGCTGAAGCTCTACTACAATAGAAAAGAAGGCTATAGTGATAAAATGACTTCTGAACCCTAACATATACAAGGATGACACAAAGTTACCATATCACCATGTACAAATATCTCAAAATAATGCCAGCCCTGGCTGTTTATCTACACTTATTCCATGTGCCACTGAGAAAATTGGCTCCTTGAGGAACAGAGTCCCACCTGCTAAGGTAGGTCAGGCTGTGATCCTCAGGCACCACCCATGCACCTGCTTGGACAAAGAGGATGAGGATGGGAGCAGAGGGACACAGCCTTCCACCAACCCTTTAGCCACATTAGGGTACAAGTACATACAAAGTATATAAGTATATACTGCTTGATTCTGCTTCAAGTTCTGAATTTAACTCGGTCACATTAATAATCATGTCTTCAGAGCAAATGAGGTTGGGTTACATGGAAACATCAAATATCATGGAAAGGAAGAGTTAGGCAACACAGATTAGAAAGAAGAATGGGGACCTTATTTGTTTTCTCAAATTATTTGCTGGTGTTATTGGCACATAATCTTTGCAGTAATGAAATTTCCCCCCAAAACCCATGAAATTCACTTTGTGAAGTTGTGTCTTAGATTTTGCTAGTTGTATTTTATCTAGAATTCACATTTACATCAAAATAACAAATGTCGATAGACTGAACATACTCATTTTCCCTTTTTTTAGAAGTTTTTTTTTTTTTTTTTTTTTAATTCTAACACTTCCACCATGATTCTCTAACTACCCAAGTCAGAACACGGGTCTGAAGAGAACAGAGAGTTGCTTGCAACGTGTGTTTCGTATGGAACAGAATGCTAACTTAGTTCACAGGTTTGGCTTTTCAGAAAACAGCTGAAAGTTTAGGTATTACAAACTTCAGAAAATCATTTGTGGAGTTTCTATTTTAAAGCTCTCCTTACCACAACTTCCTTATGTTAAGTAAGTGTTCATAACAATGATCTCATCTTTCTGTCCCTTGTTTTCGTATTTACAGTTTTATGTAAGAATGAATTCTAAAACCCTAAGTTGTCAAACAGGTTTTATGTTGTTAAATGGATCTCTCAAATTTAAAGTGTATGCTACACATGCACTTTAATGTTATACATTTCCTGCTAGGAAATAATCCCTAAATTTCTAAAATTATTTATAATGTTTTATTAGCAAATACTACCATTCAACCATCTGGGATTAGACACACATATGATTTTACTCTAACTTTATTGTTGGAAGGAACACATTATGGCTGGCCTCATTATTATTTTTGCAGTATTTTATTTGCATTAAAAATAAAATTTCAGGTGGAGTGACAAATATTACTTCTCATGAATGTATCTACTTTTTGTTTTAAAAAGAGGCAATATTTCTGAATCAAATTTAAAACACAAGCCCTGGCTGGTGTGGCTCAGTGGATTGAGCGCTTGCCTGTGAACCCAAAGAGTTGTGGGTTCGATTCCCAGTCAGGGCACATGCCTGGGTTGCAGGCCAAGTCCCCGGTGTGGGGGTCGTGTGAGAAGCAACCACACATTGTTGTTTCTCTCCCTCTTTCTCCCTCTCTTCCCCTTCTAAGAAAAATTAAATAAAGTATTTAAAAAAATTTAAAACACAGTAAATTATTAAAATGTAAATACCTGTATATTACCATTATTCAGAAATATCTAATTATGCAGCTTGAATCCTACATAGATGCAATTAGAATACAGTGTTCAATACTTTCCTACATTTTCATAAATCCTTTTCCAGGTTTCTACACACTATCATATTTACAACTTTTTATTTGCTTTGATAGTCAATCATAAAATCATGATTTTCTTTAGGCACTTGGCTGTGTCCTGTTACTTGGAATCATTAATAATACTATTATAAACATTTTCATTCTTACAGCTTTTGGCTCTTAAGTTGCTTCCATGCAAAGAATTCCTAGGAGTGGTATATACTGCTAAACTCTCCAAGGGGGATCCTTCCAGTGTAAACGGTTTCTAAATCAGTTTTTATAACCTATGGCATTCCACAGAAGTGTATCTGTCATCAATTTCTGCATTAGGACATCTGCTTCTCCTTTGTAAAACTGCTGCAAGAAGTTCTACCCTAACCTACAGAGGAGGTAAATCATGGTCCTTTTCATGAGAGGGGATTCTAATTATGTTCTGAGTAGCTGTAAACTCCTAGTTCCTTTCTCAGCGGTGGGGAGGGGAAAGACTGATACTATACTCACTTTCTCTTGTTTCGTGCTTTTATAACCAGCTTTCCATATTTATAAGTCAGAAAAAAGTGTATGGGCAGGGATCAAACAGTGTTCACCTCATTGAACTTTTCTAATCAGTGCAGAAAATTGGTCAGAAATACTACCATGTAATTGAAGACACTTTTTCCTGTTGTTCAGGGTTATCTCTTTTGCCCAGTAAATTCAATGAACACGGGGTTAATTTAGTACCAATGTGCCCTGTAATGACACTTGTATGCATTATAAAAGGATAATTTAAATTCTGCTTGTTATAGAACTTATGACAGGGCAGAACTTAACGCCTTTGTGTTTAAAGTGAAACTTCCCATAAATAGAGGGGTTTGAAATAGATGACCTACAAGGTCCTTTCAACACCAAACAACCACTGCTATTACTAATCCCATAAAAATATGAATTGAAGTGTGTGACATGGCAACAGTCTTTTACTCTGTGTTTGGAGATACGTCTACGTTTAAGGAAACAGTAAGAAGGGTTACTTACCGATGACTGGTCTGATAAAGAGGATTTTTCTAACTCTGGAAGGCTTGAAATTATTGTTGTTTTATTGCCTCTTTCAGTAGCTACGAGTTCTATTGATAAACCATCTCCTATGATGTGCCAACTTTTTATAGCCAACTTAAAAAAGAGAAAGATATGGAGGTGATTATTACAGAACTTGAATAAAATCCTTAAATGTGATTTAGAATAAAAACAGATTTTTTTTACCTCGATTGGATTGCTGTTTATAATTGCAAATAAAATATTACTTGCTTCTGTAGCACTCAGTATGCCAAAATCTATGAAACGTTCCTCTATTCTGGGGGGTAATACAAAGTACTGAAAAAGACATAAAAGAACTAGATTAAATGTAAAATCAAACTTAGGCAAGAGAATGTTATAAAGAGAAAGTGACTATATTAAGATATTATAAGGTTTCTATATTTCATGTAAATATACACACATACATATATAATTATTTTAAGAAATCAAAATGAAAACACTCATGGTCTCTATTGAACAGCTTTTTCTCCTCTGAAGGCAAATAAAAAAGCGGAAAGCTAAAAGGAGGTGAGGACATGGAGGGAGTCCTCGAATAGGAGACAGAGGTCCTAGGTTTCAGTAAACACCATGCATCACGACAGCAGCTACAAATACGTAATCATTTCAACCAAATGATGAAGGAGCTGGATAATATGAAGGTCCCTCTAGCCCTAATATTCTTATTGATGTTGGCTTTTTGGAGTACTACATTTCTATGTTTTCATTTTCTTATCTTTCCTATCAGCTTCATTTCTCATATAGACTTTTTCATTGACTACTCTGAGGACACATTTTTTGGATTTTCCTCAGGCTTATGTTCTGTACTAAGAAGACCCTTGTTCTTCCTGTCTGTTTAGATTACTATTCATTCCAACCATGTGTCTTTACCACCTTCCTTTCTTCTTTATTATCTAATTTTTTTCTTCATCCTGATACTGCCAGGTTTTTTCCCTACATAGTTCCCTCTTCAACCTCCTGTTATTTGATTTCTAATTATGGTGTTCCCCTATTTTGTTTGTTTTTAGCTTCCCCATGATTATAACAGTTTAAAAGCAAGATCAAGAGAAAGAATGTGGAGAAGATCTATGTGGAGACTGTACCTAGAAGATTCAACTGTATCATGAGAGGAGACAGCTGCTGGGAAGGGTGAAAACCAGTCATCTTGAAAGTACAGAGTAGGGGGGAATTAGACCTACTTGTAAAGAACAGAAAATGGTGAAATGCAAAGGTGACTAATAATGATTGCCTAATGATACCTGAAAACACACAAGATGGGTGGGGAGTTTAAATTTTAAAGGTAGATAAATACTTACATCTAAAAAGCCTGTATATACCCGCACCGGCAAATGAAATTTAGAAGCATTAGTAATAAGCAAAATGTTGTTATCTATGTGCATGGATGATGTGGATGGCATAAAAAACAGAGTAAAAATGTATCCTGATTCATTTGGAAGAATTAAGACTGGTTTGCTGAAGTTGTGAACCTGGAAAACAATGGGAGAGGAAAACCTGTGTTAGCATCATCCGAGTTGGTAGATCAGTGAAGTTAAAAGTATGAGGGGTCCCAGACATACTTTAAACATTGTTTTGGCTTCTTCTGGTAGCAACACATCATGAATGAGGATTGCGAAACTGAAAGTGTTAGTAAGGTAAATTGGCCTTTCCACAGGATCAGAAGGGCTGTCTCGGATGTGAAACAATGTTGCAGCGTGATCAAATCCCAAATAACTATTTGAAAAAACAAAAAACAAATCATTTTTATTTCCATCTGTTAACTTAAAATCCAAATTCTTTTGTTGTAAGTGATAATTTATGTTTAGCACTAAGGACTGTTATTAGAGAATTAGAACTGTAAATATTTTACTGAATGACCACATGATTTAAAATTTAACTTGCAAAATATTAACATGGAATATAAAGAACTATTCTCTACTGAATTATATATAATTAAAAAATTAAAACCAAGAATATATTAACAGAAAGAGTTTTAAGCTACTTAAAAAGTTTATTTATCAATTGCAACCAGCTTTGTCTCTACTAGGTTGGATATTAAATTATTATTGGTTATAGCAGTGATCTGCAACCTATATGCTGCAAAAATTTTTAAAACATACACTACCTAACTATTTAGTTAAGGCACTGACCTCTTTCCCCTTAGGTTCTCAAATTAAAAAAAAGACGCTGACAACACAATAGCCGGCTGGTATGAATGAATCAAAATTACACATATTTTTTTGTTTTATCAGCAAAAATATATTTTTTAGTGTGCTGCAGAATTTTAGTAATTAGTTCACCTATGCCATGAGATGAAAAATGTTGAAAATCACTGGGTTACTGTATAATTAGAAAATGAACTACACATATTATTGACCATTTATAAAAAGTTGTAATTCAAGAACAGTGCATATGAGTTTATAAAGGAATACAAATGTTTTTCTTTCAACTGACAATATACTTTACTAACAAACCACAACCACTTCCAGGTTACATAAGGAATTTACAGAAAGGAAATGGTTCAAATGACTTATAGATTCATTTTCTTTGTGTTACTGAGTCATCAAAACTTCATTTTAAGCCCAAATCACATCATCCCATTTACTTTTTTCTTCTAAGTAAAATATAAAAAAAAAAAAAAATGTAAGAGACTTTCTCCTTAATAATTGAAATAGTTACTTTCAACAATTCCCTGGAGTTTATGTGAATTTGGCTATTACTTTTTTGCTCAAGTCAGTTAGCAGGAAAATAGAACTTACTGATTAGTAAAAAATAGCAAAGTTTATTTCAAGACAAACTCACCCATCTAATACTTCTGCTTGATATGGTATCTCAAGTTTAGAATAACTCTTTTCCTTTGCTTTAACAGTGATTTTCCCAGAAAACTGAGATGGTTTTTTTGCCTTTGATGCTGAAAGGAAACACACACATGCACACACAAAAATCTGTCAACTTCATACAGAGGAATGTGAGAGTGGCTATGTGGACTGGAAAAACCTTAAAAGCAATGTTGAGCTTTCAAATTGATAAAGCAGAACAGTTTTACAACATTTTCAATTAAATATCACACTTTTCATACAAAAAAGGAATGATGTTTTAATTTGCCTGTAATGGGACAAACAAATAAGGAATTAGCATGAACACAATTCAGGAGGAAAACCACTTTATTTGAGCTACTTCTGTATAGCCATAAGCTTTTCCTTTGCTTATTTTATAAGCAGGGTTTCTCAGCCTTGGCACCACTGACGTTTTATGCCAGAGGGATACTTTGTTGTGGGGTAGAGTGGCTGTCCTGAGCGCTGTAGGAAGTTTAGCAGCATCCTGGGCCTCTACTTGCTAGGTATCAGTAGCATCCCCAGCTGTGACAATCAATAATGTCTGTAGACACTGCCAAATGTCCCTGGGAGCAAAACTGCCCCTCACCAAACCACTGGTTTACAGCCACTCTGAGAAAGAAACATTACTTGTGTGACCAGAGTCTTGCTACAAATACACATCAAGCAGAATTTTGAGCTCTGACTTCTTATGTTAGCCAACCCTAACTTACAGTAGTAAGAGGAGGCATCCTTTTTCTGCCATCACACTGTCCTCACAGATGAAGCAAAACCTTTAAATTCTATAGCAGCTCTGTGCAATTTTCACTGGAATTTCAGAAATAGAGCCAGTTGGATCCAATTTGGGTACCCATAGGATGTTTCTTTCAAAGCAAATAAAGAAGCTGTTTATCTTTATCCCCTTTAAAATACTTCAGGAGCACTTCCACTTAGGAGAATTTACATGTGGGTTCTGCAAATGGGTGTTGGATATCCAACTTTGGCACAAAAAAAGATGCAAACAAACAAAAAAAAAAAGATACCTAGTATGTGGCTAAGTACAGATGATGACTAGGTTTTTAAAATTCTCATTAAGCCTAATTTCTTCATTTGCTCTTTTAGCCACTTCTGAATGCCTTTAATTTTTCACTATTTATTCTGATGTAAAGCTGATCACAAGGGCCATAATTAAAGCATTTCACGGTATTTTAACAAATAAAGTTTTCAAAAAACTCAAGAAAATTCAGCTAAAAATCTTAAAGAATAGTGACCTGATGAGAAAGGTGCTTGCTTGTAGAGTTATGTATGGTATATTCTGAAAATATTAAAAAACTAAATAAAGCACACATTTCCTGTTGATCGTCACAGCTATCCCAGTGGTATTTTGTGTTGGGACCCGGGGTGGTGGGGGTAGGATGGGAGATGAAAGGTGGCGGGATTGCCCCATGATAATAAAAACTACTTTTAAGAAGTGTAGCACTTGAGAAGCAATACTTGTATCAGACAAAACAGACTTTAAAACAAAGCTTCTAAGAGGCAAATAAGGATATTACATACTGATAAAGGGATCAATCCAAAAATAGGATAAATCCTTGTAAATTTTATTCATCCAACACAGGAGCATCTAAATGTATAAATCAAATATTGGTGGACATATAGGGAGAGACTGACAATAACAGTCACTGTAGGGGATTTTAACACCCCATTGACTTCAATGGAAAGATCAGACAGAAAATCAAGGAAATAGAAGCCCTGAATGACACACCAGACCAGACAGATTTAACTGATATTTTTCAGAGCATTTTACCCCAAAGCAGCAGAATATACATTTTTTTTCAAGTGCACATGGGACACTTTCCAGGGCAGACCACATGTTAGGACACAAAACAAGTATCAATAAATTAGAGAAGACTGAAATCATATCAAGTATCTTCTCTAATCACAATATTATGGAACTAGATATCAACTAAAATAAAAAAACTGAAATACATAAACACACGAAGGCTAAATAACATGTCACTAAACAACAAGTGGGCTAACAATAAGATCAATGAAGAAATCAAAAGATACCTTCAGACAAATGAAAATAAAAATACAACAAAACTAAACGTACGACGGGACACAGCGAAAACAGTCCTAAGAAGAAAATTCATAGCATTACAGGCCTACCTTAAGAAATAAGAAAAATCTTAAACAGCCTAACTTTACACCTAAAGAAACTAGAAAAAGAACAACAAAAAAGCCAGGGAATAGAAGGAAGGAAATAATAAAGATGAAAGCAGAAATGAATGAAATAGTCTAAAAATATACAAAAGATCAATGAAAGAGCCAGTTCTTTGAAAAGAGAAACAAGATCGATAAACCTTTAACCAAACTCATCAAGAAAAAAGAGAGAGGACCCAATAAATAAAATTAGAAATAAAACAGGAGAAGTAACACCTGTCAGCACAAAAATTAAGAAGGATTATCTGGAAATGTTTTGAGCAACTATATGCCAACAAACTGGACAATTTGGAAGAAAGAGACATATTCCTAGAAATACATAATCTAAAACTGAATCAAGAAGAAACAAAAAAAATTTGAACAGGCAGATTACAACTAATGAAATAGAGGAAGTAATCAAAAACTTTCCACAAACAAAAGTCCTAGACTGGAGGGCTTCAAAGATGAATTTTACCAAGCATTCCAGTAACTAATACCTATCCTTCTCAAACTAGTCCTAAAAATTCTAGGGAAGGGAAGACTCCCAAGCTCATTTTACCTGACCAGCATTATCCTAATTCCAAAACCAATAAAGATACTACAAAGAAAGAACATTTTAGGCTAATATCCCTGATGAATGTAGATGCTAAAATTTTCAACAAAAGATTAGCAAATGGAATTTAGTAATACATTTAAAAGATCATACATGATGATCAAGTGGGATTTATTCCTAGAATGCAGGGTTGGTACATTATCTGCAAATCACGATTAACATGATACACCATATAAACAAAATGAAGGACAAAAATCATGTGATTACATTAACAGATCCAGCACCCATTTGTGATAAAAACTCTCAGTGAAGTGGAAATAGGGAGAACATACCTCAACGTAATAAAGGCCATACTTGACAAACCCATTGCCAACATCAAACTCAATGGGGAGAAACTAAAAGTACTTCCCTTAAGTTCAGGAACAAGACAGGGATGTCTGCTTTCACCACTCTTATGAACATAGTATTGGAAGTCCTAGCCACAGCAATTGGAAAAGAAGAACAAATAAAAGGCATTCAAATTGGAAAGGAGGATGTAAAACCGTCATTACTTGTAGATGACATGATACTGTATAAAGAGAACCCTAAAGGTTCCACCAAAAAAGTACTAGAACTGATAAATGAATTCATTAAAGTAACAGGACACATACTTAACATTCAAAAATCAACTTCATTTTTATATACCAACAATGAACTATCAGAAAGAGAAACTAAGAAAACAATCCCACTTACCACTGCATCAAAAAAATAAAATACATACGAATAAATTTAATCAAGGAGGCAA
Organism: Anoura caudifer; assembly: GCA_004027475.1. Lineage (NCBI taxonomy): Eukaryota > Metazoa > Chordata > Mammalia > Chiroptera > Phyllostomidae > Anoura > Anoura caudifer. Next base: position 101,793 of record PVKU01004169.1, read on the forward strand.
AACACCTGCACTCAGAAAATTATAAGATAGTGACGAAATTAAAGAAGATACAAATAAACAGAAGCATATACTGTGCTCATGGGTAGGAAAAATTAATATCATTAAAATTTCCATGCTACCCAAAGCAATCTAAAGATTCCATGCAATTCCTATCAAAATACCAATGGCATATTTTACAGAACTAGCCCAAATAATCTGAAAATGTATATGGAACCACAAAAGACCATGAATAACCACACAGTAACCTTGAAGAAGAAGAATAAGGTTGTAGCTATCATGCTACATGATATCAAACTATACTACAAGGCCACAGTAATCAAAACAGCATGGTACTTGCATAAAAACAGACATATAGATCCATGGAACAGAACAGCCCAGAAATAAACCCACCTATGTGCTCAATTAATATTTGACAAAGTAGGCAAGAACATAAAATGGGGTAAAGTCAGTCTATTCAATAAATAATGTTGGGAAAATTGGACAAATAAATGCAAAAAGGTGAATCTAGACCATCATATACCACACAAAAAACTCAAAATAGACTAAAGACTTAAATGTAAGACTTGAGACCATAAAATTCCTAAAAGAAAACACAGGCAGTAAAATCTGACATTTCTCTTAGCAATATTTTTTCTGATATTTCTCCTCAGGCAAGGGAAACAGAAAAAAATTAACAGGACATCAAACTAAAAAATTTCTCACAGCACAGGAACCTATTGAATGGGAGAAGATATTTATCAGTGATACATCTGATAAGTGGCTAATATCTAAAATATATAAAGAACTGACACAACAGAGTCCTGGCTACTGTAGCTCAGTGGACTGAGCATGGACCTGTGTAGCAAAGGGCTGCAGGTGCGATTCCCAGTCAAGGCACATGTCTGGGTTGCGGGCCAGATCCCCAGTAGGGGGCATGCAAGAGGCAACCACACACTGATGTATTGCTCCCTCTTTCCCCTTCTTTCCCCTTTTCTCTACAAATAAAGAAATAAAATCTTTAAAAAATTAATAAAAAAATAAGCTCTACTTAAAAAAAGAAAAACTGACACAACTCAATACACAAAAAAACAAACATCCAAGTAAAATATGGGCAGAGGACCTAAAGAGGCACCTCTCCAAAGAGAACAGATGGCCAATAGACATATGATTAATGCTCCAATCGAAAGTCTTAGGGTAGCTGAATGGATAATAAAACAAGATCCATATATATATGTTGCCTACAAGAAATCAACCTCAGAACAAAAGACACATAGACTGAAAGAAATGAAAAAAAATTTCATGCATATGGAAACAAAAAAAGGTGGAGTAGCAATACTTATATGAGACAAAATAGACTTTAAGATATATAGTACTCACTTTAAAAATGCTTTCCCTTTGCCTGTGTACTTAATTTTACCTAATTTCTTTAAGAAGCACTTATTTTAATTAGAGTCTACGATCTCAGAAGAACCAACATTACTGACAGTCATTTATCTCAAGAATGGAAACATTCACTAAATTGTCAGTCCGGGAGTTTGAGGAGAAGAGCATGGCAGGCCGGGATAGCACTGTCTTGCTGCACACCTCCCCCATTCCTTGAACTTATCGGTAGGGTGGGTGCTAACTCAAGGGTCAGGAATTACTATTGGCTGCTCTCTTTCTTGGTAAGAAGAGAGAATGCACCTGCTGATTTTGAAACTGGTGGTCATGACTGTGGTATCTTAAGAACAGACAATTTATCACAATCTTGGAAATAACTGTGGCATCAAAACCCTCTACAAGCCTACTACTTGACAGCTGGATTATGACAGTATGCCACACATTTCATGTTGATTTCCTCTGGAGTTTTCTCTGAGCTCGTGGGATGAAGACTGAAGCTGGTGCACAGCCTGTGCAGTTGCTCCAGACCTTCCTGAGACTTCTCCGCAAGGAAGCTATAAGCACGATGCTCTCACAATGTGCAGAGCTCTGGTGTTCTATCACATGCAGGAGGCCATCGGTGAGCAAGTACTCTCATCTGATTAGGAGCTTCAATGTCCAATGTGGACTATGTGCAGAGATGGCTTTGTTGGAAAGCCCAATTTTAAGCTTCAGGGCCCCTCATTCGCACAGGCCCCAATGACACAAGCCCCATTTGCAGTTTCAGTTCTTATTAAATTTAATCACAACTATTAAGTCACTACTTGAAAAAATCTTGTGACAGCAAATTCAGCAAGTATTCCACTAAAGTGAGCAAAATCAATAAAAATGTGCTATTCAAATATGTTAAAGTCTGGGCTGAGTTAATATGTCAAGTGTCAAAATATACAGTCTAATAATTCTATTGTAAAGGTTATTATTTTAGCTTAGGCTGGACTATCTGCCTTGCTTAGAAAAGCCAATATATGAAAATGTTAAAAAAGAATATTTCTGCTCTCAAATTCAAACATGTTTCCAAAGTTCAAATAAATTATCACCCAACTACAAAAATTAATGACTTCATAATTAAGACAAAGCATAATAGGAATATATGTGGAAGAGCCCAGATTACAAAAATGTAATTCCATTCTTACTGTATTTGCCAAAATTAGTTTAGGTTTTAAAGTTATTTTCTTTCATAAAACAGTGAAATAAGAGTTCTTGATATTTTACAGGAAAAACCAACCTAAGCAGTAACATAATATCTGACTATAAAATGGTCAAGATTTCTATATTAAGATGTTGACATAGAGACCTTCTAGTTAGTTTATCAAAATAAGAGCACTACATTAGAAAAAGTTGAATACTTACCATCAAAACTAATACTTGCAACTTTGGTATATTTACTTTCTGAAGCTTTTAAGGTAATTGGTTTAAAGTGTACCATTATAGCATCATTTTGGGGTGTGGGTCGAACACTCTGTAAAGAGAAAAATACAAACAGCATTGTTTTATTCTAATGGCTCAGTTACATGACACTGGAAAGTGTACCGGAAAAGCAAAACAGAATCAAAACTTAAAACTTTAACTTCACGTGGTCCCTCTTAAGCAGAGCAAACCAAACTAATAAGATACCAAATTAATTTCATTAGAATATCTTTATGAAATAAAATCAGAAGAAAAATGTATGATAGATGAGTGTAAAAATCTAAAGACAAACTAGTACACTAGTTATGAGTACATAAAAAAGAAAAAAACAGTCTTTATTTTTCAAATGAATGTCTAAGTCCTATATTGGGTTGGCCAAAAAGTTTATTTTTTTCCATAAGATGGCTCTAGTCATACTTAGTTGTCTTTAAATTCATTCAAAACAATTTTGTTAGATTGTATTGTGACAGCTGTCATTATATTGTCAGCATGCCTTTAAAAATATCAATATTGGTGAATTTTTGTGTAGCCATTTTAATATTGAAAATGGAAGAAAATAAGCAACCTTTTGGATGTATTATGCTTTATTATTTCAAGAACGGTAAAAACGCAACTGCAATGCAAAAAAGATTTGTGCAGTGTATGGAGAAGGTGTTGTAACTGATCGAACGTATCCAAAGTAGTTTGCGAAGTTTCGTGCTGGAGAGTTCTCGCTGGACAATGATGTTCCACTATCAGGTAGACCGGTTGAAGTTGATAGTGATCGAATAGAGATATTAATTGATAACAATCAACATTATACCATGTGGGAGACAGCTAATACACTCAAAATATCCAAATCAATAAAGTTATTGGTGAAAATGAAAAATGTGTCTTTATTTTAAGGGAAAAACCATACAGACTTTTTGGCTAATGGAAGAGAAGGAGACACAAAGATTTATAAGAATCCATGTGAAGATGAACAATAAACATGAACTTGGGAGCTGGTGCCCCTTTGCCAAGACAGTGTTGCAGACCCATTTCTAAAGGTAGTTCTCTAGGGAGCACTGTGTAAGTGAGGCGCTGCTGTTCAGGGGCAGGGCTTCACTCCAAGCTGTGAGACTGAGCAGTGATGCGACTGTAGGAATGGGTAATTGGGAAAAAGTCAGAACTCTTTAAACTTAATAAATAAGGCCTTTCAATTAGAGAAAGAAAAAAAAAACCCTAAAGTAACAAAAAAGAAACAGCAAAAGTTTGTACTTTTTGAGCAAACTTAAAAATACATTTTTAAAAATTTTATTTTATTGATTATGCTATTACAGTTGTCCCAATTCCCCCCTTTCATTCCCCTCTACCCTGCATACCCCCTCCCACCCACATTCCCCCCCTTTAGGTCATGTCCCTGTGTCATAAGTTCTTTAGCTTCTACCTTTCTCATACTATTCTTGCCCTCCCTCTGTCTATTTTTACCTACCATCTCTGCTACTTATTCTCTGTACCTTTTTCCCCTCTCTCCTCTTCCCACTCCCCTGTTGCTAACCCTCCATGTGCTCTCCATTTCTGTGGTTCTGTTCCTGTTCTAGTGTTTGCTTAGCTTGCTTTTGTTTTAGGTGTGGTCGTTAATAACTGTGAGTTTGCTGTCTTTTTACTGTCAGAAGATTTTTTATCTTCTTTTTCTTAGATAAATCCCTTTAACATTTCATATAATAAAGGCTTGGTGATGATGAACTCCTTTAACTTACCTGATCTGAGAAGCGATTTATCTGCCCTTCCATTCTAAATGAAAGCTTTGCTGGATAGAGCAATCTTGGATGTAGGTCCTTGCCTTTCACGACTTGGAATACTTCTTTCCAGCCCCTTCTTGCTTGGAAGGTCTCTTTTGAGAAATTAGCTGACAGTCTGATGGAAACTCCTTTGTAGGTGACTGTCTCCTTATCTCTTGTTGCTTTTAGAATTCTCTCCTTCATTTTAATATTGGCTAATGCAATTATGGTATGCCTTGGTGTGTTCCTCCTTGGGTCCAGCTTTTTTGGGTCTCTTTGAGCTTTCTGCGCTTCCTGGAAGTCTATTTCCTTTGCCAGATTGGGAAGTTCTCATTTATCATTTGTTCAAATAACTTTTCCACTTGTTGCTCTTCCTGTTCCCCTTCTGGTACCCCTATAATTCGGATGTTGGGACGCTTAAAGATGTCCTGGAGGTTCCTAAGCCTCTCCTCATTTTTTTGAATTCTTGTGTCTTCATTCTTTTCTGTTTGTTTCTTTCTTCCTTCTGGTCTACTCCATTGATCTGAGTCCCAGTTTTCCTTCCATCACTATTGGTTCCGTGTGTTTTTTCTTCATTGCACTTATTGTAGCCTTCATTTGTTTATCTAATTTGTGACCAAAATCAACCAATTCTGTGAGCTTCCTGATCACCAGTGCTTTGAACTGTGCATCTGACAGGCTGGCTATCTCTTGGTCGCTTAGATGTATTGGCTCTGGGGCTTTGATCTGTTCTTCTGCTTGAGCCATATATATTTTGGTCTGGTTGTGCCTGTTATGTAGTGAGGGGTGGAGCCTTAGGAGGTACTTACCAAGGAGGAGCAACCCAGTTGCTGGTTTGTGACACTGTATGTGGGGGCGGGGTCAGAGAGGGAACAATGGCACTTGCTCCCCTCTCTCGTATCCCAGTCCCCTCCGCCGCTTCCCACAAGCAAACTGGGCCCTTCTGGTGCTACCTCTCCCAGGTGGGCGGGCCATGCACATTGCAGGACCCTTTGGGTCTCTCCAACTAACTCTCCTGTGAGGCTGGGAGTCTCTCCTGGCACCTCAATGTCCACAAGTGTTTTCAATCAGTGCTTTTAGGCTTTATTTCCTGGCTCTGGGGCCCTGGGTTGCGCTCTCTGTCTCCCCATTTTCGCCTGGTTTATCTGCGCTCAAATGTGTGTCTGTGGTCAGCCAGCCACCTTGAGCCCCCAGGGTCTGCCAGTCGCTGCGTGCATGCCCGGGACCGCCAACCACTGCTTTTTCCTGCCGAGATTCCCTCTCTGCGGGCCACTGACTCTGCCTTCTTACTGGTCTGGATGAATGGTTGTCAAACTTCCTTACAGTTCAATTTTCTGTCAGATATGTTTTTTTTTTTTTTAGTTTTAAATCTTTGTTGTCCCTAATTTTGGTTGTGAGAGGAGGCACAGTGTGTCTACTTATGCCTCCCTCTTGGCTGAAAAATAAATACATTTTTAAGTGCAGTAACTTTTTAATTCATGATCCTCAGGGACACAAAGCACTTTTATACTGGATGGAACTTTAAAGACCCCAACCTCTTTCCCTGTTTACAGGTGAAGAGAGCCATGCAGTACTGAGTGGTGTTTTAATAGCTAGGCATCAAGAGGCAGAAATGGACTGAGTCCAGGGCCTGTCTTCACCTGACACCCCATGCCCAAACATGTATTACACATAGTGACTACAAACACTGCTTTCCACTATCTGCCAGCACAGCATCTGTGCCGACTGCTGGTTAGTACTCAGCCATCAGCAGGTCTTGATGAGCTTGGGACCATGGCCTTAAGGATGGGTCTGCCAGTTTCTGTGCCACGATCTCCACAGCCTTAGCACTTGGCCTCAGGATCTCTCGAAACTCTCATTCTCTCTCTTTTTATTTTTATTAAATACTTTTGAATTTTATTGTTGAGGTATAGTTTTCTGCCATTCGCCTCCACCCTTCCCCACCACCCCAGCCATCCTCACCTCCCTCCTGTTTCCACCCCCACCCTGTTTTTGTCCACGTGTCCTTTATACTTGTTCCTGTAAACCCTTCACCCTTTCCCCCTCATATCCCCTCCTTTCTTCCTTTTTCTCTTCAACAACTCCTCATTTGCCTTTGAATCTCTGAGGCTGGATGCTGATTTGATCATATCAATACATGTATCATCAGTACGCTTACTACAACTAGCAATCACTATAAATCTCTTTCTTCCTTTACAAGGGTGTGTGTGTGTTCACAGCAGTATGAACCGTAAGATAAACTACAACTGGATAACGTTTCATTTGGTTCCACTATGCCATACTACAATACTATACTAGTATTTTTTTCTGAAGGAGAAAGAAGCAGTACAGAAGCATATGTGACAATCTGATAGAGACCTGTTTGTAAGTATGAGCCTGAGTGAGCTGCCCATCCACTGTGGACTTGATTATGTCCACCCTAGGGGAATGGATTAGATATTTCCTAAGAGTCCATGTAGCTACAAAATTTTTTGAATCTATAATTTTGCCATGTTTTCACTTTTATCCTGAGGTCAAGACTGTCAAACATGATCTTATACAGTGCTGTAGAACTATGCAAAGGACTTACACATACATGGCCCCACACTCTCTCACCTGCTCCACTGACTATGACAGAGCAGCAAGAGGACCCAGACTGTTCAAAATCTTAGACTACACGTGGCCCTGAGAGCCTAGACACTTTTTGAGTATTATAAGCCTCTAGAGCAAGACGTGGGAAATAGCTAAGTGATGATATTTATTAAAATATAGTCACTGTAACTAGTAAGAGCTTAAGATAATTGATGAAAAAAAGTTTTTATTGCATGAAATGTACCACTTCTAAGATTTTTCTTACCAGAGGAAAACTTTATACTCAATGTTATTACTTTAAAATATGTTGCACTAGTAGTAAACAAATATTCAATTGATGCGTTTTATATAAATTGTCTGAACTGTTCACTTAATACCATTAAAAAAACTATAAGTCAGGACTTCCTGCCAAGATGGAGGCGTAGGTGGACATACTGTGCCTCCTCCCACAACCAAAATTAAAGACAACAAAGATGTAGAAACAAGAAAACAACCAGAACTAACAGAAAATTGAACTGTAAGGAAGTCTGACAACCATTCATCCAGACTGGTAAGAGGGGCAGAGTTGCAGCAGAAAAAAGTGGAGGTTGGTGGACCGGACCTGGGTGCGCAGGAGCCCCAGGCCTGCAGGCAGTGGCTAGAAGACCCTGGGTGCGGGGTGGCAATGGGCAGACCCAGTAAGGCTGCGCAAGGTGGCTGGCTGACCAGGCGGTACCACATTTGCGTGCAGACAATCCAGGTAAAAATGGGGAACAGGGCAGACCTCGCAACCCAGGGCCCCAGCACCAGGAAATAAAACCTAAAAACACCGACTGAAAACACTTGTGGGGGTTGAGGTGCCGGGAGAGACTCCCAGCCTCACAGGAGACTTTGTTGGAGAGACCCACAGGGTCCTAAAATGTGCACAAGCCCACCCACATGTAAATCAGAACCAGAAGTGCCCAATTTGTTTGTGGAAAGTGGAGGAAGGGACTGAAATTGAGAGTGGAGCAAGCGCCACTGTTCCCTCTTGGACCCTGCCCCCACATACAGCGTCACAAACCAGCCGGGGGAGTGCCCCGCCCTGGGGAACACCTAAGGCTCCACCCCTCACTACGTAACAGCCGTGACCAGACCAAAAAAACCCCACAAAAAAACAAAAAATGGCTCAAATGGGAGAACAGATCAAAGCCCTAGAGCCAATTCATCTAAGCGACCAAGAAATAGCCAACCTATTAGATGCACAGTTCAAAGCACTGGTGATCAGGAAGCTCACAGAATTGGTTGATTTTGGTCACAAATTAGATGAACAAATGAAGGCTAAAATAAGTGAAATAAAGGAAAACACACAGGGAACCAATAGTGATGGGAGGAAAACTGGGACTCAAATCAATGGAGTGGACAAGAAGGAAGAAAGAAAAATCCAATCAGAAAAGAATGAAGAAACAAGAATTCAAAAAAATGAGGAGAGGCTTAGGAACCTCCAGGACATCTTTAAACGTCCCAACATCCGAATTATAGGGGTACCAGAAGGGGAACAGGAAGAGCAACAAGAGGAAAAGTTATTTGAACAAATAATAAAAGAGAACTTCCCCAATCTGGCAAGGAAACAGACTTCCAGGGAGTCCAGGAAGCTCAAAGAGTCCCAAAGAAGTTGGACCCAAGGAGGAACACACCAAGGCACATCATAATTACATTAGCCAAGATTAAAATGAAGGAGAGAATTCTAGAAGCAGCAAGGGACAAGGGGACAGTCACCTACAAAGGAGTTTCCATCAGACTGTCAGCTGATTTCTCAAAAGAGACCTTCCAGGCAAGAAGGGGCTGGAAAGAAGTATTCCAAGTCATGAAAGGCAAGGACCTACATCCAAGATTGCTCTATCCAGCGAAGCTGTCATTTAGAATGGAAGGGCAGATAAAGTGCTTCTCAGATCAGGTCAAGTTAAAGGAGTTCGTGATCACCAAACCCTTATTATATGAAATGTTAAAGGGACTTATCTAAGAAAAAGAAGATAAAAAATATGACAGTAAAAAGACAGCAAACTCATAGATATTAACAACCACACCTAAAACAAAAGCAAACTAAGCAAACACTAGAACAGGAACAGAACCACAGAAATGGAGAGCACATGGAGGGTCAGCAACAGGGGAGTGGGAGAAGGGGGGAAAGGTACAGAGAATAAGTAGCACAGATGGTAGGTAGAAAATAGACAGGGGGAGGGCAAGAATAGTGTGGGAAATGTAGAAACTAAAGAACTTATGACACAGAACTTATGACATGAACTAAAGCGGGGGGGAATGTGGGTGGGAGGAGGGGTGCAGGGTAGAGGGGAATGAAGGGGGGAATTGGGACAACTGTTAATAGCATAATCAATAAAATATATTAAAAGAAACCCAAAAAACTCTAAGTCAGCTAAAATCCACTTTCCAAGGGAACAAAAACAGAGCAAAACAAACAAAACACTGAAATAGTTGGCTTATTCTGGTGGCTTTAAATGAAAAAGAATATATAATTATTAACTTGTAATAAGCATATTTATACTAACATCAGTTTCAGTATCAATCACTAGCTACCTCTTAAAGACAATCGAGAAGTAGAAAAAATTTGGCAAGATTCCCAGGGAAGGCAGCCTCCCACATGTTCCAAATATATCCATTCTTGTTTTACAGCCAACTAATGAGCAATAACTGTCAAGTGAAACTCAAGAGCCCAGGACTTCCTGAACCTATTTACAACCTTTGAGCAAGCCAAGGAAAATAACCTTCCGGTACCTAACAATTGTAGACAAGAGTTGCACAAATTTGTTAAGGCTCATATCAAGCTGATATTGGTAAAATGAATAAGAAGATCTGTGACTTTTATTCATCAATTAGCAAGGAAACTTCAGGCAATTGTTCCTCTTAGAACATCTCAAGCAAACTTACTACATATTTTATGCAGCATTAATATTTTAGAAATGTTGTCTAAATATTCTCAAAGTTGCATTAGATGATCAATGTTAGGAAGGCTTGACTCTCTGTATTTTGCCTACTAACAGATGGGGAATTTGCATTTGGAGTTGCTTGAACAGTCTTCCAGCTACAAATATGAAGAGGCTAAATTCCCTGATGGGGAATTAAAAAAACAAAACAAAACAAACCTTCCAGCTTGTCACACTGCCTAGTCCATGGAAATGGACTGAAATGACATGTTTGTGAAATGGTGGAAGGCAGAGGCCCTTCTAAAATGTATCAATCTTTTTGTTTCTTTCAAAGATTTTATTTATTTTTGGAGAGAGGAGAAGGGAGGGAAAAAGAGAGGGAAAGAAACATCAATGTGTGGTCCTCTCATGCTCCCTGAAATCCAGGCATGTGTCCTGACTGGGAATGGAACTGGTGACTCTTTGGTTCACAGGCCTACACTCAGTCCACTGAGCCACAAAAGCCAAGGCTAAAATGCATCAATCTTTAAATTTGGCCTATTATGCAGAAAAACACAGGAAAAGCCACCACCATTTTTCAAGTATACCACTGCAAAAGATTTCTAACTTTCTGTAGTTCATTCTCCACAAAGTAGCTATAGTGACCTTTTACAAACACATAAATGCTTAAAGTTCTTCCTCATTGCACTTATAATAAAATCTAAACATGCCACAGAATCCTATCAGCCCTGTGTGACTCTCCAACCCTTACCTTTTACATTCAACCTCTTTGTGTCTGCCATGACATCCAAAGCTGTTCCTGCCTCATACCTTTTTGCACTTGCTGCTCCCTGTGCTGGGAACACTCATCTACCAATTTTCCTTATGGGTACCTACTTCTTAGTTCTCAGTTATGACCTCAAATGTCAGCTCCTTCGAGACAACCCTATCTAAACCATCCCCCTCCCCCTTACATGCTATTCTGTGGTATTTATTTCATAGAACTGGGCTTGATTTACAATCTTGTTGTATAACCTTTGCTGTGTGATTCACTGCTGTATTCTCAGTACTTAGCATAGGAGGTGGCACATAACTGATGTTCATTAAATATTTATTGAATGAAGGGATAAATGAATAAGGAAATAAGACAAAACTACAAAACACTGGGTGAAGGCTTTGGATATTAGAAAAAATACATACATAGGTAGATACAGATGTAGATATATAGACATTCATAGATCAGTAGTTTTTTTAATAGCAATATGAATTTGAAATTAAAATTATATACCCATACAGACTTAAATGTCATCATATGCTTAATGTACTTTATGTAACTTTTGAGTTTCTATCATTGAATTAGTCACTATTTGGGAAACTACAACCTGTGAGCCTTATAGAATTGTTGTATGAAATAAGGTACTCCCTATAAAGTACCTTCCATGGTGCCTAACCCATAGAAATAGCAAATAAAAAGTGGGTTCATGGGCCTATTTAATTCCATCATAAATGGATTATTAAACACTGCATTTTTTCATTCACATGCTTAGATTAATTGCTAATTTCATTTTTCTAGGAAATGTTTATTGAAAAAAACATGACTGCAGTCCACTTGCTGTGTGTAAAAAGTTGGACCAGGTCGTTTGGGCGGTGTAAATGCACTTTCCCATCAGATCTCTAAACCCTCACATCTGAAGAAGTGGTTGCAGGCCTGAAGTCTGCCCCATAAGCACAAAAGCTCCCACTCTCACCTGCTCTGTGCAATAGCCTCCCCCACACTGAGGAAACCAGTAACAGACAAGTAGCATGCAGGATGCGCAAACAATAAAAATGATCTGACATCTCAAACAGAAGCAATGGCAAGGTGGTCCACCAGCAGACAAAGAGCTGTCCATAGCTAAAGAGAAATCTTGGATGCTGCCAGGAAGTTGTGCTGCATAATACCCCTCTGTGGAGGTCAGTGACCTGAGCACACAAGAAGGCAACGACTGGGAAGGGAGCATGCTGGCGTTACCACAAACAGGGTAATGGGCTCCCTGTAAATGACAGACTAAAGAAGAAATTCAGCATCAGCAAGTTCAGGGAAAGTAAACAGATTATAGCCAAAGCAACTAAGACAAATCTAACAGAAGGAACTTATATTCCATTATAAAGGGAACTAAGACACAAAATTTTGAACAAAAGAATCACAATTTGGGATATCAGTAAGATTTGAAAATGCTAACATATAGCAGTGATTCCTAGGCCTTTGCATTTCACTGATTGTGAAAATCTAGAATGTATGTGTGGAAGAGACCCAAAATGGCAGAGGAATAAGTGGAAGATGCACTAACCTCAACCAAGTACCAATTTGGAATTTCAACTAAATTGTAGAGAAATCATCCTGAATAACCAACTAAACACTAGCTGGAGAGAAACCTTACAACACGGACAGAAGAAACCACTTCACCACAAAGATACTGGTAGGAACTGTGGAGGAGGTGCCAGAGGAATGGCTGGGCTCCTACGGGCAGCAGGGGAAGTGCTAGAGCGATGTTTCAGTGGCTAGGGGGTTCCCCCTGAGAAGCGTGGGGTCCAAACCCCAAGCTGGGTTCCACTACCTACAGCACCAGAGCTAGGAAAGGAACCCAGATAACATCCAGCTATGAAAAGCAGCAGGGCTTCTTTCTGTCAGGAAGAGAGCTGGAGACTCACAGAGGCTCTTAAAGGGCCAACACACAAGATTTCGTTTGCAGCTACTTACCTTGAGCTCTGGCAGAGGGAGGGCAGAGTGGACTAGAGACATGTGAGGAGAGTCGGGTTGGTGGCTCTGAGGAGAGAACTAAAGGAACAGCCACCAAGATCCCTGACCTAAGTCATTCCCCATAATGCAGAAGCCATCTTTCTCAGGCGCAGCACTCCTCTCTCCAAGGAGCATCAGCCTGAAGAGAAGCAACAGTCACACCTGCAGCAATTATTCTGCCCCATTGTATAGAGCTTCATCCAGGCTACTGAGTACAACTTAAGGCTATATCACTGAACAAGTTTAACAACTAAGATGGATCTCTGGGAGCTCTGAGACATTAGCTGACCCTCCCCTGGGTCCCATGCTGGTAAAAGCTGCCTTGGTGTGCAGCCTAGTTCTTTCTGTATACACACAGACCTAGCAGAGGGAGCCACAAGCTGTGGATCACTGATTGCTCCAAACATGTTGCACAGGGCCAGTTATAAACAGCGTTTGACAAGGGTCTGCACCAGACTCTTTGCAGATCTACCTAATACACAGAAACATACATAGACAGACAGCCATAAATGGGAAGGCAAAGAAAGAGGCTCCAAATGAAAGAATAAGAGAATTCTCCAGAAGAAGAACTAGATGCAATGGAGGCAAGCAATTTGTCAGATAAGAGTTTTTATTGTAATGATTATAAGGTCACTCAAGAGCATGAAAAAAGACACAGAAGCCATAAAAAAAGATCAGTCAGAAATAAAGAATGCAATATCGGAAATAAATAATACACTGGAACTAATTAACAGTAGGTTAGATGAAGGAGAGGACTGCATCAGTGATTTGGAAGACAAGGTAGAAAAAACACCCAGGCAGAGCAACAAAAAGAAAAAAAATTTTAAAAAATGAGGTGAGCTTGAAAAACATTTTGGATAACATGAAGCATAACAACATCTGTACCATGGGAATACCAGAGAAGAGAGTGAGCAATGGATCAAGAATCTAAGTGAAGAAATAATGACTGAAAACCTCCCTAATCTGGTGATGGAAAAGACACAAAAGTCCAGGAAGCTGAGTCCCAAACAAGTTGGACCGAAGAGGCCTACACCAACACACATCATAATTAAAATGGGAAGACTTAAAGACAAGGAGAGAATCCTAAAAGCCTCAAGAAAAAAGCAGGTAATTCCATATAAGGGATAACCAATTAGACTGTCATCTGATTTCTCCAAAGAAACATTTTAGGCCAGAAGGGAGTGGCCTTGAAATAAATAACACACTAGTATTATGAAATATCCAAGGTGATGAAAAGCAAGGACCTAAGACCATGGCTACATTACCCATCAAGGCTATCATTTAAAGTTGAAGGAGAGATAAGGAGCTCCCCAGACAAGAAAAAGCTAAAGAAGTTTGTTAACACCAAACCAGTACTGCAGCAAATATTAAATGGCTTGCTTTAAGGAGAAAGAAAAAAACCCCCCAAAACCAGGAAAGTAGTCTAACAATAAAATGGCACTAAATACATATCTATCAACAAGCACCTTAAATATAAATGGCCAAATGCTCCAACCAAAAGACACAGGATAGCTGAATGGATAAGAAAACAAGACCCACATATATGCTGCCTCCAAGAGACCCATCTCAGATTGAAAGAAACACACAGTCTAAAATAAAGGGATGGAAAAAGTATTTCATGCAAATGGAAAGAGGAAAAAGCTGGAGTAGCAAAACTTACATCCAATAAAATAGACTTTAAAACCAAGGCTATAGTAAGAGACAAAGAAGGATACTATACAAAGATAAGGGGAACAATCCAACAAGAGGATATAACTCTAGTAAATATTTACACACCCAACATAGGAGCACCTAAATATGTAAAGAAAACCTTGATAAACATAAAGGGAGAGATGAAAAGAAACACAATCACAGCTGGGGATTTTAACACCACAATGATTTCAATGGATAGGTCTTCCAGACACAAAATCAACAAGGAGACAACAGCCTTAAATGACACACTAGATCAAATGGATTTAATTGATACCTTCAGAGCATTTCACCCCAAGGCACTTTTCAATTGTGCATGGAATGTTTTCTAGGACAGACTACATGTTAGGGCACAAAGCAAGTCTCAATAAATTTAAGAAGACTGAAATCATATCAAGCATCCTCTCTGACCCCAAATGCTATGAAACTAGTCATCAGTCACAAGAAAAACACTGAAAAATACCCAAAGACATGGAAGCTAAATAACATGTTATTAAAAACAATGAATGGGTCAACGAGATCAATAAGCAAATCAAAAGATGCCTTGAAACAAATGAAAATGAGAACACAACAGCCCAAAATCTGTGAGACACAGGGAAAACAACCCTAAGAGGGAAATTCATAGCATTACAGGTCTATCTCAAAAAATAAGAGAAAGCTTAAACAATCTAACTTTACACTTAAAGGAACTTAAAAAGGAACAACAAACAAAGCCCAAAGTGAGTAGAAGCAAGAAAATAATAAAGATCAGAGCAGAAATAAATGAAATAGAGTCTTAAAAAAAGATACAAAAGATCAATGAATCCAAGAGCTGATTCTTTGTAAGATAGACATGATTGACAAACTTTTAATCAGATTCATCAAGGAAAAAAGTGAGAGGACCCAAATAAATAAAGGAGGAGAAGTAACAACTAATCCCAAAGAAATACGAAGGACTGTAAGAAAATATGAACAAATACATGCAAACAAACTGGATGAATTCCCAGAAACAGTCTTCCCAAACTAAATCATGAAGAATCAAAGAATGTGAAATAGACAGATTACAACTAGTGAAATAGAAGCAGTAATCAAAAAACTCCCAATAAACAAAAGCCCTGGACCACATGACTTAACAGGTGAATTTTACCAAACATTCTGAGAAGAACTAATACCTCTCCTTCTCAAACTATTTCAGAAAATTCTAGAGGATGGAAGGCTCCCAAGCTCATTTTATGAGGCCAGGATTATTGTAATTCCAAAACTGGATAAAGACATTACAACTACAATGAAAGAAAATTATAGGCCAGTATCTTCGATGAATATAGATGCTAAAACCCTTACAAAATATTAGCAAACCTAATACAGCAATGAATCCAAAAAGATCATACACCATGGTCAAGTGGGATTTATCCCAGGGATGCAAGGTGGTACAATATTCACAAATCAATAAATGTGACTCACGACATAAAAAAAATAAAGAATAAAAAGCACATGATTGTATCAATAAATACAGAAAAAGCATTTGACAAAATCCAGCACCATTTATGATAAAAACAGTCAGCAAAGTGGAAGTAGAGGGAACATACATAATAAAGACCTACTGCCAATGTCACACTCAATGGGAAAAAACTAAAAGTATTTCCTTTAAGGTAAGGAGCAAGACATCTATGTCTGCTTTCACTACTGTTATACAACATAGTACTGGAAGTCCTAGTCACAGCTATCAGATAAGAAGAAATAAATTAGAAAAAAAAAGAAGTAAAGCTGTCATTATTTGCAGATGACATGATACTGTACATAGAAAACCCCTGAAGATTTCATCAAAGAACTACTAAACTGATGAATGAATTTAGCAAATTAGCAGGATACAAAATTAATATCCTGAAATCAGTTGCATTTTTATATGCCAATAATGAACAAACAGGGAAATTAAGAAAACAATCCCATTTGCAACTGCTTCAAAAAGAGTAAGACTTCCGGCCAAGATGGAGGCGTAGGTAGACACACTGTGCCTCCTCGCACAACGAAAATAAAGACAACAATTATTTAAAAACAAAAAACAACCAGTACCAACAGAAAATTGAACTATATGGAAGTCCAACAACCAAGGAGTTAAAGTAGACACATTCATCCAGACCAGTAGGAGGCGCAGAGTCAGGCTGCTGGGTGGAGAGGGGTCTCTGAAAAGCAGTGGCTGCTGACCCCCGGCATGCTGGACAACAGCTGTTGGACCCAGCGAGGCGGCAGATTGTGGAGGGGTGTGGCACACAAAGTGGTTGGCAGACCCAGCAGTCCCACATTCCCATGCAATACACCAGGCAAAAGTGGGGAGCAAGACAGACCACACAACCCAGGGTCCCAGTGCCAGGAAGTAAAGCCTGAAAACAGCAATTGAAAACACCTGTGGGGGCTGAGGTGCTGGGAGAAACTCTGTCTCACAGGAGAGTTCAATGGAGAGACCCACAAGGTCCTTGAACCCATCCACATGGGAATCAGCACCAGAAGGGCCCAATTTGCTTGGGGGAAGGTGGCGGAAGGGACTGAAATCCAGCAGAAAGCTGAGCAAGCGCCATTGTTCCCTCTCAGACCCCTCCCCCACATACAGCATCACAACCCAGTGACTGGGTTGCCCCACCCTGGTAAACACCTAAGGCTCCACCCCTTAATAAGTAACAGGTGTGTCAAGACAAAAAAAAAAAAAAAAAAAAAAAAAAAAAAAAAAAAAAAAAAAAAAAAAAAAAAAAAGGCCCAAATGAAAGAACAGATCAAAGCTCCACAAAAAATACAACTAAGCAATGAAGAGATAGCCAACCTATCAGATGCACGGTTTAAAACACTGGTAATCAGGATGCTCATAGAACTGTTTGAATTTGGTTGCGAATTAGATGAAAGAATGAAGGCTACGGTGAGAGAAATACAAGAAAATGTATAGGGAACCAATAGTGATGGGAGAAGGAAACTGAGATTCAAGTCAATGGAGTGGATCAGAAGGAAGAAAGAAACATCCAATCAGAAAAGAATGAAGAAACAAGAATTTAAAAAAAAAAAAATGAGGAGAGGCTTAAGAACCTCCAGGACATCACCTATAATTCAGATGTTAGGTGTACCAGAGGGGAAGAGGAAGAGCAATAAGTGGAAAACTTATTTGAACAAATAATAAAGGAGAGCTTCCCCATTCTGGCAAAAGAAATAGACTTCCAGGAAGTCCAGGATGCTCAGAGAGTGCCAAAGAAGTTGGACCCAAGGAGGAACACACCAAGGCACATCATACTTACATTACCCAAGATTAAAGAGAAAATCTTAAAAGCAGCAAGACATAAAGAGAGAATTACCTACAAAGGAGACTGTCAGCTGATTTCTCAAAAGAGACCTTCCAGGCAAGAAGGGGCTGGAAAGAAGTATTCTAAGTCATGAAAGTCAAGGACCTACATCCAAGATTGCTCTATCCAGCAAAGCTGTCATTTAGAATGGAAGGGCAGATAAAATGCTTCTCAGATAAGGTCAAGTTAAAGGAGTTCATCATCACCAAGCCTTTATTGTATGAAATGTTAAAGGGACTTATCTAAAAAAAAGAAGATAAAAAACATGTACAGTAAAATGACAGCAAACTCACAATTATTAACCACCACACCTAAAACAAAAACAAAAACAAACTAAGCAAACAGCTAGAACAGGAACAGAACCACAGAAATGGAGATCACATGGAGGGTTAGTAACAGGGGAGTGGGAGGAGGAGAGAGGGAGAAAGGTACAGAGAATAAGTAGCATAGACAGTGGGTGGAAAATAGACAGGGGGAGGGCAAAAATAGTGTGGGAAATGTAGAAGCTGAAGAACTTATAAGTATGACACATGGACATGAACTAAAGGAGGGAAATGTGGGTGGGAGGGGGTGTGCAGAGTGGAGGGGAGTGAAGGGGGAAAAATGGGACAACTGTAATAGCATAATCAATAAAATATATTAAAAAATAAAAATGGGATTTTATATGTATTTATTTAAAAAAAAAGAATAAAATACCTAAGAGTAAATCTAACCAAGGATGTAAAGCACAGGTGGCAAATACAAAGCCCTTGGACCGAATCCGGCCCTCCACCTTGTTTCATCTAGCCTGGTGACTTGTTTCTAGCTGGCGGCAGCGCCGAGCTCTCATTTAACTGTTAAGGATTAGTTACATTTATACAGTCCTAAAATTACATTTGGCCCTTTGAAGGCAACTGTGAGGCTGATGTGGCTCCAGTGAAAATGGGTTTGACACCCCTGATGTAAAGGATCTGTACTTGGAAAATTATAAGACGCTGAAGAAAGACACTGAAGAAAATACAAATAAGTGGAAAAACAAACTGTGTTCATAGACAGGAAGAATTAACATCAGTAAAATATCATGACACCCAAAGCAATCTATGGATTCAATGCAATTCCTGTCAAAACTTCAATGATGTATTTCACAGAACTAGAACAAATATTTCAACAATTTATATGGAGCCACAAAAGGCCCCACATAGGAACAGTGATCCTGAGAAAGAAGAACAAAGTAGGAGGAATCATGCATCTAATATGAAACTATACCTAAGGTCACAGTAAACAAAACATCATGGTCCTGGCAAAGAAACAGACTTACAGATCAATGGAAAAGAATAGGAGCCAAGAAATAAAGCCACATCTTTTTTAAAAAATATATTTTATTGATTATGCTATTACAGTTGTCCCATTTCTCCATCATTCCCCTCCACCCTGCACACCCCCTCCCACCCACATTCCCCCCTTTAGTTCATGCCCATGTGTCATAAGTTCTTCAGCTTCTACTTTTCCCACACTATTCTTGCCCTCCCCCTGTCTATTTTCTACCCACTGTCTATGGGACTTATTCTCTGTACCTTTTCTCCCTCTCTCCTCCTCCCACTCCCCTGTTGCTAACCCTCCATGTGATCACCATTTCTGTTAAAGCCACATCTTCACAGTCAATTAATATATGACAAAAAAGGCAAGAACATACAATGGGCTAAAGGTAGTTTATTATTAAATAAATGGTGTTGGGAAAGTTGGACAGATGCATGCAGAAAAATGAAACTATACCACCTTAAACCACATACAAGAATAAGTTCAAAATGGATTACAGACTTAAGTGTTAGATTCAAAACTATAAAAACTCTAGAAGGAAACACAGGCAGCAAAATCTTGGACATTGCTCATAGCAGTATTTTATCAGATATATCTCCCTAGGCAAGGGAAACAAGAAAAAATAAACAACTGGGACTATATTAAACTGAAATTTTTTTGCACAGCAGTAGAAAACATCAACAAAATAAAAAGACAATCCAGAGGCCCTGGCTGGTGTGGCTCAGTGGGATAAGCACCAGCCTGCAAAACAAAGGGTCACAGGTTCGATTCCCAGTCAGAGCAAATGCCTGGGTTGTAGGCCATGTCTTCAGTAGGGGGCACATGAGAGGCAACTACACACTGATGTTTTTCTCCCTCTCTTTCTCCTTTCCTTCCCCCTCTCTAAAAGTAAATCAATAAAATCTTTAAAAAAAAGGAAAATGTGAATATACCTATAGCAAATAAGGAGACTGAGTTAGCAATTTTAAAACTTCCCACAAGAAAAGCCTGGGCCCAGATGACTTCATTGGTGAATTCTATCAAATATTTAAAGAAGAACTAACACCAAACCTTCACAAACTCTTCCCCCCAAAATAGAAGAGGCAGAAACACTTCCCAACTCATTCTATTAAGACAAAATCCTATCTATTGTCTTTATTCATAAAATAACAGCTATCTTAATGTTGAAGAAACAAGCACATTATTGCAGAACAGTCCTTCACTAGAAAGGGTATTTCTAAATTTTTTAAACATACACACAGTAATATTTTTATATTTATATTGTTCTTATTTTGCTCATTTTTCTAAAGACTTGTGAAAATTTCAGTACAGATTAAAGAGCTAATCCCTCAATACTGTAGTAACAATCGCACTGTGTACTTTTTTAAAGATATAATTAATTACTGCTATAAACAGGAATTACAAAGAAACTGTACAACAGAAATATTCACTGTTATATTTTCTTATGTAAAAGGTTACTCCTGGAAGACATGCTGGTAGTTTTATTCCATAGGGACTTTGATGATAATCATTCAAAAGACTGAATTAAAAAAAAAATAGGTCACTAAATTAAAAATGAGTATTATTTTTGAAAGCAAGTATATAAAAATATATACATTAAGGTTACTATTTAAGAAGAAAACTAAGAACAAGAGATAGAATGCTGCTGCTTAGTTCTTTGGTGTTTCTGTTTCAATGGCATCAGGGTGGTCAGGTCAAAAGAGTTGTTCCTTGTCATCTATGGAAAGACACTGGGGCCCTGAAGACCCCCCCTGAGTATGACAGCATACACAGGCTATGGCATCACAGGTCTCTCAGCTTGCCTAACTCTGGAGGGGCAGGAACTCCACATGGGGTAGTTTCAATTCCTCTGAATATATGGGAAGCTCTCTACCAGACTGTACTTCCCTAACACATTCTTTCTTCCAGCCAGCAGGAAAAGATAAAGGTCAGAGAGCAGGACACTGTCTAGGCTGTGATTCCACTAGTGAGCAGGCTGCTGTGCATTAAAACGTGGTTACCTGGGATGGCAACTTCTTGCTTCCTCATTTCAGGTTTGTATGCTCTCCTTTCTTTGGTTTCTATTCCACCACCTGTTGGTAAACTTTGGGTCTGGCTTCAAAGGGCAAAAGTCCCTTAAGTCTCAAGCCCTCTGATCTACTTATTGTATCAGAATTTTCTGCATTTACATTTCTGACATCAGCACAGGTTATAATAAAAATGTACTACTTTCCTTTTCCATCATTCCCCATGAATGTGTCTTGGGGACCTTACTAGAAAGTGAGGTTGTGGCTAAAAAATATATAAATAGCTCCCCTTTTTTGCCTAAAACCATCTAATGGAACCCCAATTTTACTATAAGGCATAAATGTTAGCTGGGTCTATGTATGAGGGGAAGTGGGGACCCTTGTTTATACTAAGCTATCTAGGGTAACTACAACAGCTGCTGGTTCGAAGGGACACCTACGACAAATGTAAACAGCATACTACTGCTAACGACCCTAATTCTTTGCTTCATGATTTCTCTTGCCAACACATGTGAATCTTTTTTCCTCTCTTTTTACTTATTCATACATTAAGTCTAACAACCGAACTTGATGGAACCCTTACAACCTGTTTTCCTTTGCACATGGCACACAGATACTAGGACTTTCCAGAATCCAAAGGCTATTCATTAATCCTCACATGAGGATATGTTCAATGATTTATAGAGCAGGAGAAAGAGAAGGAGGAGAGGGAGGGATAGATGAAAGAAGAGAGATTGAAGGACAGAGAGAGAGAGGGAGGGAGGGGGGGCGAGAGAGAGAGAGAGAGAGAGAGAGAGAGAGAGAGAGAGAGAGAGAGAGAGAGAAACACTGATGTGAGAGAAAAACATCAATTGGTTTCCTTTTGTATGTGCCCCAACCTGGGATCAAATCCACAACCTAGGTATGCGCCCCAACCAGGGATCAAACCCTTACAGCCTTCTGGTATATAGGACAACATTCCAATCAAGGGAGCTGCTGGGTCAGGGCTCCACAGGCCTTTTATAATATTCTGTCTAAATAGGAACCTCATAAACTTCAGTTCAAATGTAACTTGGAAATGATCACCTACTTTCCCTTCTCCTCCTTAAAATTTGGTGGTTAAGGCAGAACAGGTTTTTCACGTCACACTTAGTACCATACCATGGTGTCACCAGGTCACCACAAAACAAAATTCCGTTAGAGCAAGAGTTTAATTATTTTTTAACTTTGTTGTAAGTTTAAAAATAAAAAATATATAAGTTAGGAAAAAATAAGTAAAAACTTACTGTTATCGGTACATCTTTTGTTCCTGAATTTAATAAATGAAGATTTAAAACTTTTGGTAGATCTGTTAAAATTGAAAAGAGAAATATTTCTTAAAAATGTGCATTTTACAGCGAGTTAGAATCTTTTATCTTCTTAGATACTAGATTGAATCTATTCTAGAATGTGAAATAAAATGGCCATCACATTAATAAAAAGAAACATTAGGTAGGAATCATCTCACTCATTAAGGACATTGTGTATTATAAGAACTGCCCCTGCCTAAACAACCAGGCCAAAATAAAACAAAAAATTTTTAGTAAACTTGACATTAAAACTTTGTTTTCCAGCAAAGTACAATGAAGCAAATTAAAAATGTGCAATGTGAAATTATCATATTAAAACTGAACCTCACATTCAAAAATGGTTCTTCAATATCAAACAACAAAATTTTAATTACATATGGCCCACAGACATCCCAAATTACAAGTACGGTTGACTCTTAAGCAACACAGGGGTTAGGGGTGCCTATCCTCATGTAGTTGAAAATCCACGTATAACCTCTGATTCTCCAAAAACTTAACTATACTCCCTTGGTATCTAAAGGGGATTGGTTCCAGGACCCCCGGCAGATATCAAAATCTGTGGATGCTCAAGTTCCTTATATAAAAAGGCGTAGAACAATGCAGTTGGCCTTCCACATCCACAGACAGGAAATACAGTTTTTGATCCCCAGTTGGTTGAATCATGGATGCGAAACCTGGGATACAGAAGCTAACTGTATATTTATTGAACAAAATCCATATATAAATAGATCCATGCAGTTCAAACCCACACTGTTCAATGGTTAACTACACTATCACTTTTCCTTAATAAATTCTTAACTTGATTATTTTTAGTTTTAGAATTTGAATTCTTTCTATGACCACCTGGGACAAATTTCTAATATCACATCATTATAATGCAATTGAATAATCAATATCTAAATAAAAATCTAGAAGTGGGGAGGAACTGGATTACAAAATTGAGAAATTACTTTGTGTCTCAACTCCCATTTAGAAGATTTTACTTAAGTTATCCCATGGCCTTGTAAGGGTTCACAGTTCTCAAAAGAAGAGTTCTACAAAATCAGATAACCCGCTAGAAGGAACTTTCAAAGCTGAACTACAAAGGAGTTAAAGTGGAACCATTCAGTACTGAACAGGGATTTGCCTTTTTTTTTTTTTTTTAAGACTCATAAAGACATTGTTTCTTTTCTTACCTTGTGTTCGCAGTGTACCAAAATCTAACATTTCTGTTGAGGAATAAATTCCAGGGGCTTGGAAAAAATAAAAGTAAACAATTATATTTTACTTTGCCAGAGTCAGATGCAGTGAAAACTAAATAAACTTACAGTGCCTTCAATTTTCCACTTACCTGTTGTAACTTCAACCTCAACAGGAAGAATGATAAACTCTGTCCTGTCTGAAGCATTAGTCTTTATTCTTATGAAGGCTGTGTGGTTATCTGCTTCTCTGGAGGAAAAACTGGCTCTCATCACTCCCTTGGTTTCATAAGGAGGAATTTCCTGATAAGTTAACAGGCCGTAATGTAGCACAGCTTTTGTAATGGTGCAAAACCATCAGTTTATTCAATAAGATGACATCGAACACAAGATGCCTAATTATTTTATATTCCTACTAAGAAAAAAACACACTGACAAATATATTCCACTGTAATACACATTCCAATTTTGGAGGATGTTTAAATGTGAAATATGTGCATTGCCACTTACAAAATCATCATTAAAAGGTTGTTCTTTGATGTATTAGTGATACTAAGGTATATGAGGTCTGCACAGAAAAGTCCAACCATTATTAATATAACAAGAATAGTTTGTGTGACATCCACATAACTTGGTAGCCAAGGAGAGTGGACTGAAATGCACATGTGTGAACAATGACAACTTCACTGTACTAGTCAGTGGGGATGGTAGACGTGTTGAGTGAGCATGTGTACTATGTGGCCATCACATTCAAAATGACTGAGCAAGTAGATCAACGGATCTGCATCAAATTTTGCACTAAGCGTGAACATTCCTCTGGGGAAACTATTTGGATGTTTCAGAAGGTACAGCTATGGGCAACTAGTGAATGGAAGCTTCATCATGACAATGCATCCACTCATGCATCATATCTGGTGCAGAGTTTTTTTTGTGAAACATCAAATCACCCAGGTGACACAGCCCCCCTAAGCCCAGATTTGGTGCCCTGAGACTTCTAGCTTTTTCAAAAATCACCTTTGAAAGAGAAGAGATGTCAGACCATCAATGAGGTTCAGGAAAATATGATGGGGCAGTTGATAGTGATTGGGAGAACTGTGTGAGGTCCAAGGTGCTGACTTTGAAGAAGACTGAGGCATCATTGTTCTATGTATGTTCTGTGTATCTTATTCAATAAATGTCTCTACTTTTCATATTACATGGCTGGATAACCTCTGGACAGACCTCATATAATTCAGTCCTGAAATTCTCTAACCAACAGAAATGTCATCATCAAAGGGAAGCTTTTACAGGAATCTTTTAAAAATTATAACCATGAGAGCTTAGACTCTGCATTCCTTTCATTTAAAACCTAACAAAAAACAAAACAGAACAAAACAAAAACAAAAAACCCCAAAAACTTCCCAAGCAAATCTGCAGTTTACCAAATGTGGGTGGTCAGGAAGGCTTTAGACATGGAAGATACCTGCAATTTCCAGGCCTGTAATGGGAGAACACTCACACACACACACACGAAGGATGATTCATTTAAAAAAAAAAAAAAAAGGCAGCTTTTTGAAGTATAATTCTTTTCCTGCTTAAAACAATCTGGCTTCCTTGGGATGACTGGATTTTCTCTGCATACACCTTTTTGGTATATTTTAGGAAGTCCCTGTGTTTTAGATTTTACCATTTTTCACTTACCTTTACTATCAACTTTTTAGTTTTAAAAACTAAAGGTGGTGACTGAAACACTCGTATGACCCTTAGAGAAGGACCATCCACTCATAACTTACTGTTGTCTGGGATCTTACTTAGTCTCTGGGTTTTCTTACACACTGAAATGGGGTGAGGGTGAAGACAAGGCCAACTGACTTTTTTCCTTCTAGATTTGTAGGAGTAACAGCCACTATATCTTTTCCTGTACCCAGTAGGATTTATCGAAACATTATGCTACCTCTGCTACCATTTGTTATAATTCTTACCTAAGCAGAAACCTGAATGCTCTTATGTTTGTTTATTAGATACCAATTATATTTGATAGTAAATTCTTAGTTTTTCTATCCACAATTGTATACAAATTTAATAGCTTATAGTTAAAATTTCAGAAACATTATTTTAGAGACTATTTCTCCCAAAGGCTTTTCAAATAATAATATAATTATAAGGTAAAACATTTTGTGAAAGGATATAAATGGACCATCTACATATTACGTATTTCTACCTGATAGTGTGTTTCTGTATCTCAGAAGTTTGCCAATCACTGACAAATTTGTATCTAAATGTTTAGGTCAACATCCTAAAAATGCCCTATACATCCTTTCCCTTTTTGAGACTGGTCAGAAGACAGAATCCCGAGGCAATGTATGTTTAACAGCACAATTCATAAAGAAACGTTGACCTTCAGAGCTCATTCAGAGTGGCACAGTCACAGTATGTCTTCAACAATGTGAATGACCTTAGTACAAGAATTGCATTTTCTGTATCTTTTCTCTCTTTGATTAAAGCATAGTAGAAAACATTTAAAAACGCTCAAAACTCTCCTATGGTAGGAACCAATAATGCAAATAAAGTAGTTACTATATATTCATTAATTTGATTCATATTTGGTAGTATTCTCTAAGAAAGTGGTTTCCTATGCATAATACGAACTATTGTTAAATATTCAACAATATTAAAGGTGGACACAGAACACCTAAGAATGTAAAAATTTCTAAGTCCTTACAAGGGCTTGGCTATGTTTCCCCTGCAAATGCAGACAATAAGTCTGAATGTTTGATTCTGTTCAAAAATTGAATGGATCCTTCCCACAGGGTATTTTATTTAAAAAAACAAAATCTTAGAGTATATAGTTCGAAGATGAGAGATCCAAGATAGCGGAGGAGTGAGTGAAAGTTACACTAACCTCCTCCCAGGACCAATCTGGAATTACAACTAAATTGAAGAGAAATCGTCTGGAACAAAGAACTGAACAATAGTGAGAAAGAAGCCTTATAACCTCTGACAGACAGAAGAAATAGCTTCAGCACTATGTGACTGATAGAGGTGTGATGGAGACATGAGAGGGCTTGCTGGGTGCCCACAGGCAGCAGCTGAGGTTTTGGAGGGATAATTAAGCAGCCAGTTGGATCCCCCTGAGAAGTGCAGGGTCTAAATCTTAAGCTAGGATCCTCAGACTAATGCACCAGAGCCCCAAAAGTACACAGGTAACATCTAGTTGCGAAAAGAGGCAGGGTTTTTCTATGCCAAAGACGGATGGCTGTTTAAAGGGCCAACACATAGATTTTCTTTTGCAGCCACTTTGGCTCAGGCAAAGGTGGGGGCAGAGTAGACTAGAGATGCATTAGGAGAGACTGGGGATGGAGGCTTTTGGGGACAGAACTGCAAGAGGAGCTGTTGGGATCCTGTTGCTGAGTCATTCCCCACACTGCAGCAGCAATCTTGTTCAGGTAGACCACTCCCCTCCATGTGACAGCAACCTAAGGGGAAACAATAGCCCCTGACACCAGGAGGGACTCCGCCCTGCCCTGTGGTGCTTAAGCCTGACACCTGAGTGCAGAGTGACTAGATTTACAACTGAATGAGTCAGCCATAGACTGTGGATCCCTAGCAATCTGGCCAGACTGGGACACCATCTGACATCACGAGAGGCAGATCCAGAAAGAAAAACAGTGGTAAATACTGGATGCTACTGAGATGAAATCCACTGTTGTCTTCTCCATGATTTGTGATATATTCTTTCCTGCATAGCTTTTTCACATTCATTTCTTGTCCTTCATGCTTGTGCATATTAGGTCACTAGACTTTATATTACAGTTTATTTCAGTTCACATATTTTGCTCCTCTCTTCTCACTTACCCCATTTTACCTTCTTTTTCTCTTCTCATTAAAATTTTATTTTCTCTTTTGTTTCCATTCCACATTCTTACTCTTTCTCCCCTATCCAGCCTCTCAAAAAGAATTTTCTTGTCAATGGTCATCTCACATACCTTTCCCCACTCTTAGAATACCCGCGTTCTCGCTCTACCTTTAGCAGTCTTTGCTCATTGGTTGTTGACAGGGTAGTTGTTGCAATATTTCAATTTTATCTCCTGATCTTCACTATTTTTATATTTCAAGTCTCATATTTTACTGTTCCCCTTTCCTACTTTTTTTTGTCTCAAATTTTAATTTTTCCCTATCTTAGCCTGTTTTTTTCTTTCATCCTACCTTTTTTTTTTTTTTTACTTTTTGTTTCAAATTTTAATTTTTCTGTGTCTTAGTCTGGCTTTTCTTCCTCACTCTTAGTATTCGGTCTCCCTCTGTCATTTGAAAATCATTTCCATTGCCTCTAGACACCTGTTATACTTTTCCTTCTTTCTGTTCTCCTTCTAATTCCAAACCCACATATTTAATTTTAGCTCATTTGTTGTTGGTAGTGCTGTGGTGGATCTTTTTCTACAATTTAGTTCCTATTTTATTTATTTACTTTTTTCCCCTTTACTTTCTCTCTCTCACCTTATTTTATTAGTTTTCTAAAATTTCTCTTTGGACCTAATACTATAGGCTACCCTTCTCTTACTCTATTTCTCCTTCTTCATTCCCTTTTTTAATTTATGAGGTAAATTTTACTTTCTCTCTTCGCATTGCTCCAATTCCCACTCCAATTCCCACTCTTATTCCCACTCTTCCCTCTACTCTCTCAAAATCATTTTTCTTTCAGTAGGTCATCTCAAATTTACTCTCCTTTCTTCTAATAGTCTTAATCCCTTTACACCTCTATTAATACTGGTTCATTTGCTGTTAATAGTGGGATTGTGGATGGAAGTTATTTTTGTGGATGTGGGTTTGTTTCCTGGGCTTGGTGATTTTGTTCTGGCAGCACCTCCACAACAGCATATAAGATGTGGTGGGTGGAGTGACCCTCAGTCAACCAGCTGGAGGGAAGGCCTCACCAAAGAATAATCCAACAACAACCAAAACCCAATTACATCCAGAGAGCCCACATAAGTAACATAAAGGGCATCA
This sequence comes from Anoura caudifer, assembly GCA_004027475.1. Taxonomy (NCBI): domain Eukaryota; kingdom Metazoa; phylum Chordata; class Mammalia; order Chiroptera; family Phyllostomidae; genus Anoura; species Anoura caudifer. Next base: position 130,348 of record PVKU01004169.1, read on the forward strand.
CAAAAGAATTAACTTCAGGACACCAAGGAGACTGTACTGCTGATTCACACAGGACTTCTACCATATAAGTTCACAACACAAAGACAGGGAGTCAAAGCAGATCAATTCAAGAAGGAGAAGCAAACAAGAAGAGTCTTCTCTAAAATGAGGAGTCAAAGAAACCACTCCCAATCTAAAGGAAAGGAGGAATCCCTAGAAAGAGTGCAAAATGAAATAGAGGCAAGTAAATGATCAGATATTGAGTTCAAAACAATGGTTATAAAGAAGCTCTCAATGAGCTCACTGAGAATTGCCAAAAACTACAGGGAAGATACAAGGAACTTACTGTGAACTACATCAGCATGAAATGGGAAATAGAAACCATCAACAAGAGCCAGGATGAAATAAAGAATACAATTATTGAATCGAAGAACACAACAGAAGGAATCAAAAGCAGGCTAGGTGAAGCAGAGGATCTAATCAACCAGCTGGAGGACAAGGCAGAAAAAAATTTCCACAAAGAGCAAGAAAAGAAAAAAGACAAAAAGAACTAGGAGGGGTTATGCGAAATGCAGGATAACATGAAACGGAGTAATATCTGTATAACAGGGATACCAGAAGGAGAATAAGCGGAGCAAGGGGTAGAAAACCTGTTTGAACAAGTATTGACAAAAAACTTCCCTAATTTGATGAGAGAAGGGGTCATACAAGTCTAGGAAGCACAGAGGGTCCCAAAAAAGATGAACCCAAAGTAGCCTACTCCAAGATACATCATAATTAAAATAGCAAAAATCAAAGACAAAGAGAGAATCTTAAAGGCAGCAAGGGAGAAACAGTAAGTAACATATAAGGGAGCCCTAATAAGCCTAGCAGCTGACTTCTCAATGGAAACACTACAAGCCAGAAATGAAAAGTAAAGGCCTGCAACCAAGACTACTCTACTCAGCAAGGCTCTCATTTAACATAGTAGGTGAAATAATGAGTTTCCTAGACAAAAGAAGGCCACAAGAATACCCCTCCACTAAACCACCACTGCAAGATATACTAAAGTGACTGCTTTAAGAAGATGAAAAAAAGAGTGTGAGAGAGGGGAACACAGGTACAAAGGGGAAAAATGGCAACGAATAAGTACCTCCCAGTAATAATCTTAAATGTAAGTGGATTAAATGCTCTAATCAAAAGACATAGGGTAGCTGAAGGTAAGAAAATATGACCTGCACATATGCTACCTACAAGAGATCCACCTCAGAATAAAAGACTTACACAGACTGAAAGTGAAGGGTTGGACAAAAATATTCCGAGCAAGTGGACAGGGAAAAAAAATCTGGGATAGTAATACTTATATCCAACAAAACAGACTTCAAAACAAATGCCATAAAGCCAGACACAGAAAGACACTTCATAATACTCAAAGGAAGAATCCATCAAGGCATGAACATTTAAACATATATGCACTCAACGTAGGAGCACCCAAATATATAAGGAAAATCTTGGAGGACTTCACAAAAAATATAGACAGTAACACATTTATAGTAGGGGATTTTCACACCCTGCTGTCAAAAATGGATAGATCTTCCAAACAAAATATCAACAACGATATTGTGGCACAGAACAACACACTAGATCAAATGCACTTAATTGATATCTACAGAACTTTTCATCCCAAAGAAGCAAAATACATTCTTTTCAAATGTACATGGAACATTTTCAAAGACAGACCACATGATAGGACATAAAACAAGCCTTAAAAAATTCAAGAAAACTGAAATCATATAAATCATTTTCTTGGAAACTAGAAACAAATCTGAGGAAAAAACTCAGAAATATTAAAATTCATGGATATTGAATAGCATGCTATTAAGCAATCAATGGGTTAATAATGAGAACAAGAAAAATCAAAAAAGTTTCTGAGAACAAATGAAAATGAACACAAAACTGCCCAAAAATATGGGACACAGTGAAGGCAGTCCAGAGAGGAAAGTTCATAGCGATACAGGTCTACCTAAAAAAGGTAAAAACATTTCAAATAAACAACCTAACCTTACATCTATAAGAACTGGAGGAACAGCAAGAAACAAAGCCTAGAGCGAGTAGAAGGAAGGAAATAATAAAGATCAGAACAGAATTAAATGACATAGAGACTAAAAGAACAATTCAAAGAATCAATAAATCCAGGAACTGGTTCTTTGAAAAGATAAACAAAACTGACAAGCTTTTAACCAGACTCATCAACAAAAAGAGAGAGAGGACCCAAATAAAATCAGAAATGGAAGAGGAGAAACTACAACTGAGACCACAGAAACACAAAGGATTCTAAGAAATCACTACAAACAAGTATATGCCAAGAAATTTGAAACCTGGGTGAAATGGACAAATTTCTAAACATACAATCTTCCAAAAACGAATCAAGAAGAAGCCAAAAGCCTGAACAGACCTATAATAGCTAGTGAAGTTGAAGCAGTAATCAAAAAGCACTAGACTGGATGGTTTCACAGGAGAATTTTACAAAACATTTACAGAAGAACTAACCCCTATCCTTCTCAAACTATTCCAAAAAACCCAAGAAGAGAGAAGACTCCCAAACTCTTTTTATGAAGCCAGCATCATCCTAATCCTCAAACCAGAGAAAGACACAACAAAGAAAGAAAACTTCAGGCCAATATTGCTGATGAACATAGATGCTAAAATTCTCAACAAAATATTGGCAAACTGTATCCCGAAATACGTTAAAAATATCACACACTGTGATCTAGTGAAAGTCATCCCAGGGATGCAAGGATGGTACAATATTTGCCAATCAATAAATGCAATACATCACATAAACAAAAGGAACGTTAAAAATCACATGATCATACCCAATGGATGCCGAAAAAGCATTTGATAAGGTACAGCACCCATTTATGATAAAAACACGCAGCAAGCTGGGAGTAAAGGGAGTATGTCTCAACATAGTAAAGGCCATATATGAGAAACCTACAGCCAACATCATACTCAACAGGCAAAAACTAAAGGCTTTCCCACTGACATCAGGAACAAGACAAGGGTGTCTGCTTTCATCACTTCTATTCAACATAGTACTGGAAGTCCTAGCCACAGCAATCAGACAAGAAAAGAAATAAAAGGCATCTAAATTGGAAAGGAGGAAGCATAATTGTCATTGTTGGCAGATGACATGATAGTGTATGTAGAAAACCCTACAGATTCCAAAAAACTACTCGACCTAATAAGTGAATCTGGCAAAACAGCGGGATACAAAGTCAATATTCAGAAATTGGAAGCATTTTTGTATACCAACAGTGAAATATCAAAAACAGAAATTAGGAAAAAAATCCCATTTGCTATAGCAATAAGAAAAATAACCTAGGAATAAACCTAACCAAGGCGGTGAAAGACCTGTACTCAGAAAACTATACAACACAGAAGAAAGAAATTAAGAAAGACACAAATGGAAGCATGTACAGTGTTCATGTGGATTGGAAGAATTAACATCATGAAAATGTCCACACTACCTACAGCAATTTATAGATTTAACGCAATCCCTGTAGAAATAGTTCCCACTGACACATTTCACAGATATAGAATATTTCAAGAATTTATATGGACTCATAAATAATTCCGAAAAACTTCAGCAATTTTGACAAAGAAGAAGAAAGTAGGAAGGATCAGAATACCTGATATAAAACTCTATTACAAGGTCACTGTAATCGAAACCGTCTGGTACTAGCATAAGAACAGACACACAGATCAATGGAACAAACTGAGAGCCCAGATATAAACCCATGTCTCTATGGTCAATTAATATTCAACAAAGGGGACAGGACCACACCAAATGAAGTAAAAATAGCCTCTTCAACAAATGGTGTTGGGAGAACTAGACAAGTACATGCAAAAAAAATGAAACTTGACCACCAAGTTACACCACACACAAAAATAAACTCAAGATGGATAAAAGACTTAAATATAAGTCGTGACACCATAAAAGTCCTAGAGGAAAACATTGGCAGGAAAATCTCAGACATTCCACGCAGCAATGTCATCACTGATATGTCCCCTAAAGCAAGGGACGTAAAGGAAAGAATAAACAAATGGAACCTCATCAAATTAAAAAGCTTCTTCATGGCTAAAGAAAACAGCATTAAAATGAAAAGAGAACCAACTATATGGAAACACATAATTGCCAATGACACCTCAGACAAGGGTTTGATCTCCAAAACATATAAAGAACTCACATGATTCCACACCAGGAAGACAATTAAAAAATGGGCAAAGGACCTGAACAGACACTTCTTTAAGGAGGATATACAGAGGGCCCAGATACATAGGAAAGCATACTCAGCATTACTAGCCATCAGAGAGATGCAAATTGAAACCACAGTGAGATACCACCTCACACCAATCAGAATGGCCATATAAACAAGTCAATAAACAACAAATGCTGGCGAGGTTGTGGAAAAAAGGGAACCAAGTACACTGTTAGTGGGAATGCACCAGTTGGTGCAGCTACTGTGGCAAACAGTTTGGAATTTCCTCAAAAATCTAAAAGTGGAACTGCCTTTTGACCTGGCAATTCCACTGCTGGGATTATACCCTAAGAATCCTGAAACACCAATTCAAAAGAACTTAAGCACCCCAGTGTTCATAGCAGCACAATTTACAATAGCCAAGTGCTAGAAACAGCCTAAGTATCCATCAGTAAATGAGTGGATCAAAAAACTGGTACATTTACACAATGGAATACTATACAGCAGAAAGAGAAGGAGCTCCTACCCTTCGAGACAGCATGGATGGAACTGGAGAGCATTATACTAAGTGAAATAAGCATGGTGGTGAAAGACAAATACCATATGATCTTATCTGTAAGTAGGGACCTAAGCAACAAAACAAACAAACAAGCAAAATAGAACCAGGAAACAAAGAACAAACTGACAGACCAGAGGGAGGGGGCGAGGGGGATAATGGGGGGAAGAAGGGGAAAGGTCAAGTAACATGAATAAAGGACTCATGGACAAAGACAATGGGGGAGGGGAAGGGTGAGGACTGACTATGGGAGGTGGGGAGGGCAGGGGAGAATAATGGGGGAAAAATAGACAACTGTAATTGAACAATAAAAAAGAATAAAATAAAACAGTTAAAAAATCTTAAAGTAAATTACAAATGATTAGATTCAGAGACAACTTCACCAATATAATTATGATAAACAGACAAAACCTCTTCCTTTCTCCACAGTGGGTTAAAGATACCACCAATTTTGTTCACTGTTGTTTTAAAAAAATTACTATTTTTCTCTCACTCTCTCATCCAATTTTCAAATATATGTATGTGATATAAATTTAATTTTAAGACATTTAAAAAGTCACCCATATTTTTTCAGGAGATAAAGAGTTAAGTAGTGTCTAGTGTATTTAAGGAAAAAAATGGTTTCATGTGATCACATGTCAGAGAAAAATGTTTTAGCACTCACCCACAATTTTTTGGTTCCTCCCTGTTGACCTGTTGGAAGTTCTAGGTGAAGATCTCCTCCACTAGAGTACATTTCTACAACCTGTAACAAAAAAGCACATGACAGTTAAGTTAAAAGTCATACCTTCAATGTACCTTATTTGCTGTTATATAGAAATGAGTCTGATAACCCAACTGTTTATCAGGAAAGATTTTAAAACATTCAGATATAAATGTAGGATAAATGTCACGTTACATCAGCAGAGTCAGTTACCCATAAGTGTAAACAACGGTGGTATTTTTTCACAAAAATAATCTGACTTTGAAATATTAAACTTTGAAACAGTGGAGTTGTCTCAAATACTGAATTTTAGAAAACCCACCCACAGGACACTTATAGTAGTTTGTGAAAATTATCAAATTTTAGAAATACAAATTTTATGTTTCTTGTGTGTGTAACCCAGGCCTCTCTAAGAAAAAAGTGATGTGATGTGGGGATTAAAATCAAGAGCATCACTGAACTTCACCTTCCCTCTAACCAGTTCTCCAAACTTCCTGCCCCTAACCTGGTCTGTGCTCCCAATTCTACATTGAAGGAAGAACTTGATTCCAAAGTCCTGGACCAATTTCAGGGTTCTTCCCTAGGTCTCCCCTGTCCTCTAAGGGCTGGCAGCTCAGTTGGAATGCATGGGAGAGCCTAGAGTGGTGACAGACAGAGGGAAAGGCTTCACCCCTAGGAAAGGGGACTGTGGAGTACAGCATAGTGAAGTGAGGACCAGCAAAACTTGGGGTACCAAAATGAAGCCCAGGTGCCACAGGAAACGATACTAGTACTCTGAGAAAGGAGGTCTGGAAGCCTCAAAATCCTCTTGAGAATAGTCACTAACTGATTGCTTGCCCTTCTGGTAATGGCTGCAGAACCACACTAGGATCACATCCTTCTCCAGCTGAGCTGCTGGGCAATGTGGCTGATGTGCTGTAGGATGGGCTTCTGGCACTGCAGGAACATGTTCTCCAAGTTGTCCCCCACTGGGTTCCTGATACTTGTTTGCTTTCTTTCAAGCATGCACAAAGGTCTCTGCTTTGCATACTCCTGCAGATTCTTGTCGTCAATTTCCTCCAACCATTTCTGCAGGAGGGGTTGCAGCTTACACATGTTCTTCAAACTGAGCTACAGAATCTCAAAGTGGCAGATGGTCATTTGGCTGAACACCTTACCAAAGAGAATATCCAGGGTGAGCCCCACGTCAACCTGGGTATATTCCAGGGTGATGCTCTTCTGCTTCAAGACCTTGGCAAACTACTTGAGGTCTTTATTCAGAGCTCTCATGTCCTCATTCGCCTCCTCTTCAGGGCTCCAGCTTCACGGCCCCAGGAGCAGCAGCACAAGGCTAGGGGGAGGCCCCTTAGAGTTGTTCTCCATCCTGGCTTCTGCCTGGCCCTGGGGATGGGCCATCTCCCAACATAACTCATAAAGCAGGGGACAAGGAGAATCCCCCACCTTGGCTCCAGGGCCAAGTTCCAGCCCAATTCCCATCCCACTGGGAGGGCCCTGGAAGCTCAGCCAGTCCCAGGGTAAGCCCAACCTGGCTCTAGCCCTCCTGGCCCATCGCCTCTACTACCTGGTGGGGGCACGAATGCCAAGTCAGAAGCCAGGTGTCCTGCCATGGGAAGGGAGAGGCCAGGTGAATGGAGGGCTCTCCAAGGCCCTTAAATTCTGTATTTTCTTATAGTAACACAGTGCTTCTTTATTCACACATTTATAAGACCTAGCAGTGGACCTAGTAGCTACTATAATTGTGAAACAGTGAAGAGTGTACTAGTCTGAAACACGTAAAACAATTTTAATGTAGTATGAAAACATGTGGCTTCTACTGATGGCAAAATCACAGGTACTGCTAATGCCTCTGTGGCTTGGACCTATACGCATGATTTTTAAAAATAAAATAGTTTTTTTTTAAGTGAAAGAGAAATGACTACCAGTTGAGAAACACCCTTTTAAAAAAAATCCTCACCCGAGGACATGCCTATTGATTTTAGAGACAGGGGAAGGAAGGGAGGGATAGAGGGAGAGAAACATCAGTGTGAGAAAGAAACATTGATTGGTTGACCCCACATGTGCCCTGACCAGGTACTGAACCCGCAAGCTAGGCATGTGTCCTGACTGGGAATCAAACCCGTGACCCTTGGTTTACAGGACGATGCTCCAACCAACTGAGGCACAATGGCTAGGGCTTAAAATAGTTTTAATGAGGTCTAATATACAATAAACTATACATATTTAAAGTGCACAAGATGATGAATTCTGACATATACATACAGTATAAAGCTACCAGTGCAATTAAGGTATGAAACACACCCTATGTACACAGTTTCCGCATGCACTTTGCAATCTACCTGTCCTTCTCTGCCCCCTCTCATTCTTAGGTATCCACTGAGTTGCTCTAGTCCACTCTAGATTTGTTTATATTTTGTAGAGTTTTATATAAATGGAATCAAAAGCCTGTACTTTTGTGTTTCGCTGCTTTTACTCAGTGTAATGATTTTGAAATCCATTGTGGTGTTGTATGCGTTTATAGTTCATTTCTTTTCCATTTTATGGATACCCAACAATCTTTGATCCATTCAACTAATGATGAACATTTGGGTTTTTGGTTCTTGGTCATCACAGATAAAGCTACTAAGAACAATTCATTAATATGTCTGTGTATGAATGTTTGCTTTCCTTTCTTTTAGGAAAAGACCTAGGAACAGAATGGATCCTATAACAGGAGACTTTCCTTTAATGGCAGGTAACCCTATTTCCTAATGAGAATAATCTATTTAATTAAATGCAAATTTGAGGTGAAGTTTTAAGAGAATGGTAAAATGCCTTGTTTTATTACAAAAGTTCTCCAAGGGTACATAAAAAAGGACAAAGCAGTAACAGTAGTATATAAGTATTAGCTTAAAGGTTTTTGGTATGTGTGTTGTTAAAGAAATGCATTGGACAAAGACTAATGAATTAAGATTTTTTCTGAGTATTACTTGCCTTCCAATTTCTTACATCAGTATCCTTTAAAGTACTGATTGCATTAATAGTAATAGCACCTTAACTGATGGGGTAACTATGGAACTTTTCCTGAAAAACCAGAAAAGATCTCATATTATTTCATTTAACCTTCCAAGGTATTAAGGAAATAAGCATAACAATGTTTGGAAACAAAAGGCTGAAAGGCAGACTACTTACTGGTAACAGGGAAGTAAATAAGGAGATAGGCAGAGAAAAAGGCTAAATTTTAAAATCAAAGGTATGTGACACATTCCTGATATGAAGTCCAGTACTATTTATCCTAATTTAATAAAGTCTAGGAAAAAAGAAATCCAGTATGTAAGGAATATAATTTATTTTTAAAATTCCCACAAAGACTTTTTTTGTAAGCCCAAATATATGCATACAAATGCATGCAAAAAAGGGTCTGATGAGATGCACATGGAGATCGTATGAGTAGTATCTATGAGGAAGGGTTTGGGGTTGGAGCTGTGTAATACATTAGTTACCTGATACATGTGGTTATATTGAAGTTTAAATTAGCTGAAATGAAATAAAGTATTTAGTTCCTCAGCCACCCTAGCCACAAATTCAAGTGCTTAATAGCCATGTGTGGCTCATGGCTACTCTACCGGACAGAGCAGATACAGAACTTTTTCATTATACCAGAAAATTCTACTAGACAGTGCTGGATTGAAAGGGAAGAAGTTCAAGGGGATGCCAGCTTCATACTTGTTTGAAATAATATTTTTTTCAGGGAAAACATACTTATGTGTTTGTATTGTATAATGAAAAAAATCAGATGCAATTTCTTGCTTTACAATATTTTCTTAAATTCAAGGACAAGACTAATGATAGTATAATATATTATAGGACTATCAGGTTAAAACTGCCTTCCATACAAACTTCCAGTTATAAAATAAGTCCTGGGAATGTAATGTACAGCATGGACAATAGTTAACAATACCGTTTTGCATGTTTAAAAGTTGCTAAGAGTAGATCTTAAAAGTTTTTGTCACAAGGAAAAAAATTGTAACTGTGTGGTGATGGATGTTAACTAGCCTTATTGTGGCGATCATTTCATAATATATAAAGACATGGGATCATTATATTGTACAATTAAAACTAATATAATGGTACATGTCAATTATATATCAACAAAAGAAAAAAATCAGTATTGAATTCAAAGAGATAATTTTTCTAATGACAGCCTGATGACTCAAAAGCTGAGGAGAGAAGGCACAGACAGTAAGACCACTTAAAAAACTGTAGGTTGGCCACTACTTGCTGAGTTGAGGACCCCCATCATTCAGCAGGAAACAACTCCTGAGTCTGTGCTCTGGCCACTACACAGAGAGGGCACCCTGGGCTGCTCTGTCATATTGAGGCAGGAGACAACACAGGAAGAGCTCTGAGACTGTACTGCTGTTCCTGGCCAGTGTCTAGCATCCTGGTTACCAGGAAACACCTTTCCCACTTAGTTGAAGGAACAGTAAACTGTGGCAGGGAGGAAGAGGGAGACATGTCTCACACACTAACTCAGCAGTCCTGAGCCTGGTCTGATAATATTGCCAGGTGTTCCAACATCACCAGGAACATAAGGTTAGCAAGAAAGGAAGGAAGTCCCTGAAATTCTATGTAGCGTTTCCACTATCTGGGAAAGAAAGCCTTGAAACTGTGCTTTCATCCCAGGGTATGGAATGTGGGAGAGGGTCCATGGTGCCCAAAGGAGCCCATAAATAACTTTGTGAAGTGTCTCTATTTTAAATAACTGATTGCACGCTAACAGATTGGCTGTTCTGTAATTCTTTACATACGTCAGCAAGAAGAACCATGTTTCTCCCATCAACAATATTGCTGCCATAGCAATGTGACAACTCTTGTAGCAAGGTCTGATAGAATGAAAACAAGCTTTTGTTTTTTGTTGTGTTTTTCTAATGTCTTTGACTTAGCCAGAACAGGGAAAATACACCATTACCTAAAGTGACAGAGTGATGACAATGAAGAGGAAACACTTTTCACTATACAAACAGGACACGAGAGCTTTTTCTTTTCTGTGTGTGTGTGATGAAGATGTGTAATAAAAAATAATCAAAATTTATGCAGAGTACAGGGTCCAGCAAAAGTAAGGCTTGAGTGTGGTTGGTAGGGTACGTGAATGTCTCGCATCAGATGGAGAGCAATTTGAACATTTCACCTAAAATGTTATCTGGTGTGCCTGAATGTGATACTGTTATGTTATAAAATTATATGCTTATGATTTTATAATTAAAAAAGGGCATTATTTGTGCCAGACCCTGTATTTTTATTAGTAGCTATCCTTACCCAGTATCAGCCAAGTGTTGGGGAAGAACCTCTTTCTTGCTATTTTACCATAAAATTCAGGCTCTGAAAATCTCATCTTGTTTTTGCTCATTTTCCCTTCCGCAGTTTATGATTATGTCTACCAGGGGGTTCTAGGATGACAAATCCATGTTGGTTGCCACAGCTCTTTAATTTACCACATTATATAGTATTTCCTTCCACCTGTCATTTTCAAGATACTGTTAAATCCTGCAGTGTTAAATCTGGGTGCTCTGGCTACGGATATTATGAGCCATTCTGGAGAGCATCCACATCTCCTTCCAACACAGACAACAGAACTAGATCAGCTACAGTAGTACCAAATGTCATATAGTTGGAAGTCACTAGGGATGTGGGTGGGGTTTTAAAAAAATATCTGAATGAATCATACCAGCTATGCCCACTGTGTAAGAAACAAGGAATCAGTGAAGAGGAATTTCAAACTTGAAAACAATTACTACTAACAGACTGGGTAAAATAAGGAGTTAATTTTTTTAAATTAAAAAAAATAAGTTTGCTTTTAATCATGATTCTCTATTACCCTTCCCCTGGACTTCAATTTCTAGGCTGCCATCACCAAAATTTTATTAATTTCAAAAACACATAGAAACTGTTTTTTTTTTAAAATGTATTTATTGATTTAACAGAGAGAGAGAGAGAAACATTGACTTATTCCACTTATGTATGTATTCATTGGTTTCTTCTTTTATGACTAGAGATTGAACCTGCAACCTTGGCCTATCAGGACGATGCTCTAATCAACTGAGCTACCTGGCCTGGGCCAATACAAACTGTGTTTTTAAAAATTTATATTGGACTGGAAAGAGCTTATAGGCAAGAAAAGTAGCAGCCTTATATAGCTGGAAACTCTACTTAAATACAGAGCTGCCTAAACAGTAATATCAGAGAAGCCATACTCTTTTAAGAAACAGTTAAAAAAATTCAGTATCTAAACTGCTGACATCCAAAATTCAGACCACAGCAAGATGCATTAGAAGAATACCCATATTCAGTACAACTTTAAAACCACATTATTTTAAAGTCTTGAAAACTATAATAAACTGAAATTTCAAGCTAAGCCTTAATTTCCACCAAAATAAAGCTCATTAGAAATCACCATCATAATAAACTCACCTGCAAAGGCTCACTGTGAGGGTTGTGTATGTTTATTATAGGTGAGAAACTGCTATTCACAGGGACTCTGGCCCCAATGAATGGCCTCAAACGATAAGGATTTGGAACTCCAACACCAAATACCTGTTTTAAGGAAGAAATAAAAAGCAATTTGAGTTGTTTTTATAATTAACATTTTTATAGGATATTACTGATTGATCTAGGAAAAACTGGTAAGTCTAATTTAGATTTAAAAAAAATCTCAACTTTTAAAAAGAGCACACATGTAGTCTCTACATCTGATTTGGCTACATATTTGATTTACTATATATATACACGTGCATTTGGAATAGTTTCTATGATACACTGGAAATACAAGGATAGCAGTCCTTCATGAAGTTGTGGGATAGATGAAAAAAGAAAATAGAGACTTGGAAGATTTCCATACTCTAACCTTCAGAAGATGAATGTAGGGTCCAGACACCTCTCAAATACCAAGCACAGACTCAGGTCATCCCCACCTGGGAAGGCCTGAGGTCCACTAAACAGTGTGAGCCAGTTATTCAAGGGACAAATATTTACTACGTGCCTACAATGTGCCAGGCACAAACACAGCAGTGAATAACTGAAGAGTGAACAAGACAATGTGCCCTCTCTCATGAAATCTACATTCTAGTATGAGAAACAGGCTAGAAAACAACAACAAAAGGTTTAAAAAATGGAATATATGATACAGAATAACTGGCTGGAGGAAGGATGGGACTATTCTTTTAGAGAGGGTGGCCAGGGTAGTCTTCTCTGGGGAGGTGACATGAATTGTCACCTGAAGATGAAAAAGTCAGTGCCAGGAGTGGATTCAGGCAAGGAGCAGTGTGCAGGCAAAGGGCATGAAGCAGGAAAGGGCTTGCCTTGTTTGAAGACCAGGAAGAAGACAGAAGGATGGTCAAACAGGATGAGGTAGGAGATATACATAGGAGTCAGATTCTTAGATCCTTGTAAGTCTCAGTCAGAAGCTTACATTTTGCTCTACGTGCAATGGGAAAACATGAGGATTTACCAGGGGAAGTTGACTAAATCTGATTTATGTTCTAAGGGATTGGGGAGAAATGGCAGGCCAGTTAGAAGGCTATTATGTAATAATTATGTAATAGAGGGAGGGGTGATTATAGCTTTGAAGATGGTGCAGAAGACAAGAAAGGTAGACGGATAAGAGAAATATTTAGGAGATAAACTTGTGGAGGTAAAGAAACACAGTTGGCCACTGAGGTTCATCTCGAGAAGAATCTATCTGATCATGACTGTCAAGTAATCCCGTTTGGCCACGACCATCTTGGCTCACTGTGGCTATGCAGGGCAAAGGTATTCATATTCCTGTGACAGTCTTTTCATTTACTCAACAAGTACATGTTTAAATGAATGTCATCTATAGAGTGTCACAGTTACTTAGGCCTTTAAAAGTTTAGAAACTGTCTACTAAACAACCATTAAATACTTATTCACATTACATAAGTACAAGATATGCTTATGTCTTAAAATGGAATGTTTATTCTGACACTAATTTTCAAAATGTGAAGTGTTCTGGGCACTGGAGAAGAAATGTTCAAAAACAAAAGCACAAAAACTGTAAAGACATTTAAACAAAATAGTTTTATGGGCAATACGACACAGTGGCTAAGAGAATGTTTGTACTTACAAGGACATGGGTTTGAATTTCTGCTCAAGAACCTACTAGTAGCAGGTTTAAATAATTTTTAAATAATCTGGGTAAATTATTTAACCCTTACAAGTTTCATCTTTTTTTCTATAAAAAATTGATAATAGTATCTATAATACTTGCAGAAGAGTATGTTAAGTACGTAGTATCATATAAACAATTATTCTAAATAATCTTGATAACCTTAATAAACAGGAAATTTCTTTAATAAGCTAACCAATAATAATTGTACATAAAAATAACAAATTTGAAACTATATATTTACTAAGAAAAGTAGGCATGTATGTTTTAATCTTGACACTATTATAGAGAATGCTTCACAAGTGTGCAAAAAGGAAAAAATTAAAGTCAGTGTGAAAATGTTTTTTACTATGCTTTTGTCAATCAATCTTACATTAACACTACAGCTGTAGCTTTAAGATGATTTGTTCAGTTTAATTTGAATAGGAATATTCACGGAGAGAACATAGTTATAAAAATGCTCTAAGTCTCATCTTTTACACTTATTATTATCACTGACTTAATGGACTTCTTTAAAGCTTGTCATGTGATAGGTCAAAGATGATGCATATATTTAAAAAAAAAAAGGAAAAACAAACAAGATCCCACTTCTGGGAATATATCTGAAGGAACCCAAAACATTAATTTGAAAGAACATATGCACCTCTATGCTCATTGTAGCATTATTTACAATTGCCAAGATATGGAAGCAGCCAAAGTGTCCACCAGTAGATGAGTAGATAAAACTATGTGACATTTATACAATGGAATACTACTAGGCTATAAAAAGGAAAATTTTACCCTTCTCAAGAGTAAGGATGGACCTGGAGAACATTATGCTAAGTGAAATAAAACAGTCAGAGAAAGACAAATACCATATGATTTCACTCATATGTGGAATCTAATGAACAAACTGAACTAACAAGCAAAAGAGAGGCAGATTCATAGAGAGGAAGATGACAGCTAGGGGTGGGGGGAGGTTAGGGGTGGGGGGAGGTTAGGGGTGGAGGGATTGAGCAAAAGGGGAAAAGGACACATGAACATGGACAATGGTGAGGTGATTGCCGGGGACTGAGGGAAGGATGGTATAAGGGGACTAAATGGTAATGGAAAAAATGCAATAAAAAAATCAATTGACCATAAAAAAATAAACAAACAAATGTTTTAAATCTGGTTCTTACCTGGTAGGTAAATACACCATGATTAGATGTGTTAATAAATAAAGTATTTTCTACATTTCCTATTACTCTTGCAAGGAAAACTACATCAAACGATGTATTTCCTCCTGGAAGAATTTTCTGTAAAGGAACATCAACAAATAAAGTTAAATTAGTAACAAAAAAAATCAGATCATGATAACGATTAGAGAGCTAAAGTTCTCTAAAACAAACATCTCAGAATCAATTCCATAAACTATCTTTCTCCCCCTAAGGATTAAGCTTTAAATTAGCCAAACTGTTTTATAGTAGAAAATAACTGATATTGACAGCTATGTATCTCTGACAATTACCAGTCTAAAACCATGCACAACAAGTGATTTCCCTGGACTCTGTTCATGCAGCAATCGCTGGGCCCGAATGAGATGCCTCACTATACGTTGTTTTATCATCACACCATCAAGTAGGAGTGAGCTGAATCTGAACTTTTTATATACATGCACTCTACCAGGAAGCAGCAACCTGTACTATTCCAAAGAAGAAATAAGCCAAGACATCAACTTCTTGACCTCTGTCACCCATTCACAAAAGCACAAAATGTGCCAGAAACGTACATTAGAAAAGAAGGCAGGGTAACAAGTATGTGCAAGAACTCACTCCTGTTACCTTGTACAGAATGAGAAGGTCATTGTAGTTAGCAAAAAAAAAAAAAAAAAAAAAAAAAGTTTTATTATAATGAAACAATAGGCTGCTTGAGAAGTTCAAGAGACTACAGACTGCAGTTCTGTTTCCAATGAAGACTTAAAATGCATTTTAATAAAGTCATCAACTTTGCTCATTCTGCCTCTATGACTAGAACTCTAAAACAGTCCCCAAATTATAGCTTAAGACACATGACATTGCTTCACCTTAGTATGTAGAAAGCTGTAAAGCACATTTCTCCTGCATTATCGGTAACAAAAAAAATAACTTTTCTTGAACCCACCACTAAGTTTGTGTATCAACTAGCTCAGAATCTAAGGAAAGACAAACATCTCCAAGGAGAGATGGAATGTTGAGTACTGGCTCACCCATGATAGAGAATGGGAAGATGAGGCTTCTACACAAGACAGTAAAATGAATTCAGCTAGAATTTTTATGCACTGGCCAAGTGTGGGCTAAAATATGAGTGCAAAATCCACTGATACTATACAAAGTAAGTGGAGGTCATACCTGAGCAAAAAATCAGTAATAGGAAGGTATCTGGTAAATTCCTAAATAGTTTGAAATGAAGCAACACCTTCTAAATAACTCATTGGTCAAAGTAGTAGTTACTATGTAAATTATAAAATACTTTTAATCAATTGGAAATGAAAATGACATATCAAAAAGTGTTGGCTGCATTTATAGCAATACTTGGAAGGAAATTTACAGTACTACATGCTTATTCTGAAAAGAAAGGCCTCAAAACAATAATCTATGTTACCACCCTAAAAAAAACTAGAAAGAGTAAATTAAACCCAAAATACACAAAAGAGAATAGACAAGAGAAGAAATGAATGAAAAACAGAAAAAAAAAAAAAATCAATAGAACAAAAGCCCAATGCCTCAAAAAGGTCCATAAAACTGATAAAAACCCTAGACAGAACTACCAAGAATAAGAAGGAACACAAATGTGAAAACTGAAACACGGACATTATAGATATTCTTTACATGTAAAAAAGGATGACAAAGTAACACTACAAACAACTCTAAGGCTATAAATTTAAAAACTAGAAGAAATGGACATCTAAATGGTTATCTAAAAACCACAATCTACCAAAGCTCACTCAAAGTGAAACTGAAAACTATACAGTCCTATATCCATTAAAGAAATTTAATTTGTAACAAAAAACCTTCCCCCAAAACAAACTGCCAAATATAAAAAAGTCACAAGGATGGAAAGTACAGCATAGAGAATTTATAGTCAATAACATTGTCACTATGTATGCTGCCGGGAGGGTACTAACTTATTGGGATGATCGTATGCGTTATATAAATGTCTAATCACTATGTTGTTCACCTGAACCTAATATAATATTGTATACGTCAAGTATAATTGAAAAATTAAACGTTAAAATAAAACTTTCCACCCTGGCTGGTGTAGCTGTGGATTGAGTGTGGGCTGTGAACCAAAGGGTTGCTGGTTCGATTCCCAGTCAGGGCACATACTTGGGTTGCAGGCCAGGTGTCCAGTGGGGGGCACATAAGAGTCAACAACACATTGATATTTCTCTCCCTCTTTTTCTCCTTCCCTTCCCCTCTCAAATCTTTAAAAAAATTAAAAATTAAAAAAAAAAAAAAAAACCTTTCCCACACAAAAAAGTCTAAGCTCAAGTCTTCAATGAGAGTTGCTGTGGTTTCCCTGCTTCAACAGTGCTTGAACAGAATGCTACACTCGACTCCTATCCCAGCCAGCCACCCAAATCCATCCTTCTGCCACCTCCTCATAGCTCCTTCCAAGTGGCCCATGGCCACGGACACTGCTCCAGAGCCCAGAAGCCGCCTGTCCTCAGCTGCGCAACAGGATGACCACATCCACCTCGCAGGTGCACCAGAACTACCACCAAAACTTGGAGGCTGCCAGTAACTACCAGATCAATCTGGAAGTCTACATTTCCTATGTCTACCTGTCCATGTCTTGCTACTTTGACTGCAATGATGTGGCTTTGAAGAACTTTGCCAAATATTTTCTTCACCAATCTCGTGAAGAGAGGGTACATGCTGAGAAAATGATGAAGGTGCAGAACAAATGAGGTGGTCAAATCTTCCTCCAGGATATCAAGAAACCAGAAAGTGACTGAATGCAATGGAGTGTGCAATAAACTTGGAAAAAAGTGTGAATCAGTCACTACTGGACTTGCACAAACTGACCACTGAAAAAAATGACCCTCATTGGTGTGACTTCATTGAGACTCACTACCTGGATGAGCAGGTGAAATCCAATGAAGAAGTGGGTGACCATGTAACCAAACTGTGCATGCCCCTGGATCTGGCATGGCAGAGGATCTCTTTGACAGGCACACTCTGGGAGGCAGTAGAGAGAGCTAAGCTTTAGGCTGCCTTCCCACAGTCACCAGAATGACATCCTTGGTCACCAAAGCAGTATGTGCATGTTGGAGTTACTGTTACCTTTTCTATAACTTGTATCAAATCATCCATTTACATCTTCTTTCATTTGTACCATTCTTTCAAATAAAGTAACTTGGTCCCAGTCCCCTTTCCCCCTCCCCCAAAAGAAAGAAAAGACCAAGCTCAGATGGTTTCAGTGGTAGAAAATAATTTTCTACCAACCATTAAATAAATAAATGATATATCCACATAAACTTTCCAACATACAAAGAAGAGAGAACACTCCCACATCATTTTATGAGTCCAGCATTACCCTAATATCCATACCAGGCAAAGACTTCAGAAGAAAACTACATTCATTCCTTATGAATGTAGACATACAATCATCTACAAAGTACTGGCAAATTGAGTCCAGCCAATGTATAAAAAAGGATAATACATCTTGAGCAAGTGGTTTTCATCTTAACAATGCAATTCTAGTTCAACATTCAAAGATCAAAATGATATATTGGTATTATCAATTTACTGAAGAAGAAATACCATATGGTCATCTCAATAGCTGCATCAAATAGTAAGATAAAATTCAGTATCCACTCATTATTTAAAAATCTCAGTAAACTACATCAATGTGTAATCTACCTCTCTACTCTTTTCTGTTAAAAGTGTTTTCATAGAAGATGAATTGTTAACTAATATTGGGTTGACCAAAAAGTTCACTTGTTTTTTTTCCGTAAGATGGTTCTAGTTGTGCTTAGTTGTCTAACTTCATTAGAAATAATTTTGGTAGACTGTACTATGACAGCTGTCATATCAGCATGCATCAAAAAAAAACCTTATCAAAATGGTGAATTTTTGTGTAGCCATTTTAATACTGAAGATGGAAAAAAAATAAGCAACATTTCCAGCATATTATGCTTTATTATTTCAAAAAAGGTAAAAATGCAACTGAAACGCAAAAAAAGATCTGTGTAGTGTATGGAGGTGCCGTGACTGATTGAACGTGTCAAAAGGGCTTGTGAAGTTTTGTGCTGGAGATTTCTTGCTGGATGATGTGCTTCATGGTCAGGTAGACCAGTTGAGGTTGACAGTGATCAAATTGAGACATTAATTGAGAATAATCAATGTTATACCATGTGGGAAATAGCTGACATACTCAAAATATCCAGATCAATAAAATTTCTGATGAAAGTGAAAAATGTGTCTTTTATTTTATGGAAAAACCCCCTATGGGCTTTTTTGGCCACCCCAATATGTAACCTGCTGATAAGCTGCAAATTTGTGTAAGAGTTCCAGGAATTAGCTTCAGGGAAGGAGACTGACTTCAGCAACTCGATGTTCTGGCTCTAGGAGACTTGCTGACTCTCAAGCATAAAGAATAGACCTCCAGGGAGGAAGATGGCAGCATAGTAGGAAGGAGCACATTTACGGAGGAACAGAGCAAACAGCCATGAGAAACACAGCATATTTGAAAACAGGAGATCGAAAATTGTAGCAGACATTGAAAAACCATATGGTAAAGACAGTACTTCAGAACAATAAGAGCCCAAGGGGCAGCACAGATACCAGGGCGGGGACTAAGGCCCTGGGCCGGTGCTCGCCAGGCTCCCCCCAAGATTATGGAGGGAGCCCGGTCAGCCACTCTCACCCCAGCCAAACAAGGTTTTAGCTGCACTGGGATAAACCCAATTGCTTGAAATCTCACAGAGAGGAGTTGGGGTCTCGGTGGCAGACAAGCTGGGGGTGTGACCACCCACACATATGCTGGGGAGGACTGCACGCTGGAGCTCGCACAACTGTTGGTGCCCAGCGCCCAGAGCCATCGGGACACCAGCATGCTAGAGCTCATGCGACTGTCCGGCCTGGCGCCATCGGGGACAACTGCACGAGGACTGGTGCCCATGTGTGACTGCAGGTGGCTGTAAGATCATAGGCGCCCACGTGCGACCAGGGTAGGCACACGCTTCCTTAGAACATACACCTGAGGCCCTGGGCGGAGAGGACACAGGCTAGCTCTGAGGACAGTAGCGTAAAGATAACTGAGTGCTGAACAGGGAGAAAAGTGATACTGTTGCAGCCAGCAAGACCAGAAAAACCAGCTTGGCAGGACTGAAAACAGTAAGAGTTGTTGGTTTTTTTGTTCTTGTTCTTTTTATTTTGAAATTTTTTCTATTATTTTTTCATTATTTTTATTTTTTCTTACCCCTCAACTCGTTTTGCTTCTCATTACTTCTTTCTTGTTTTATTCCTTCTTCCTTTCTTTCCATTTTTTATCTACTCTTCCTTCCTCTGTTTCTTTTCTTTTTCTTTCTTCTCTTTTCATTTTTTTCCTTCCTCTTTTCTCTTTTTGAATACTCACAAGTGAGAGAAAAACAAAACAAAACAAAAAACCCCCCTGGAACTGTGAAAATACCAGAGTTGATTCCAAAGACGGGGCATTTCAACAGCTGAGACTGCACAAGCTGTGAACACCAGGATATCCAAAGGAGACAGCACCACTGAATCTCACAGGTATTCTAGCACAGAAGTTCATATCATAAACCCAGGGAACCAGAATAGATCAATCAATTTAAGGAGCTGAGGCTAACCAGAAGAGCCTCACAAACAATGGGAAGACAAAGAAACAATCCCCAAATGAAAGGAAAGGAGAAAGCCCCCAAAAGAATGCTAAATGAAACAGAGGCAACTCAACTATCAGATTTTGAGTTCAAAACAATGGTTGTCAGGAAGCTCCATCAGCTCTCAATGAGCTACCAGAAACTACAGGGAAGCTACGAGGAACTCACTGCAAACTATATCAACATGAAAAAGGAAACAGATACTATCAACAACGGCTAAGAGGAAATGAAGAATACAATTTCTGAACTGAAGAACACAGTGGAAGGAACGAAAAGCAGAACTGACGAAGCACAAGATCGGATTAGCGAGTTGGAGGACCAAGTAGGAAAAAACATCCAGAAAGAGCAAGAAAAGGAAAAGAGGCTCAGAAAGAATGAAGAGGGATTAAGAGAAATGCAAGACAGTATGAAACATAACAATATCCGTATAATAGGGATACCAGAAGGAGAAGAAGAAGAGCAAGGTATAGAAAACCTGTTTGAAAAAGTAATGATGGAAAAATTCCCTAATTTGATAAGATAAAAAGTCACACAAATCCAGGAAACACAGAGAGTCCCAATCAAGAGGAACCCAAAGAGGCCCACTTCAAGACACATCATAACTGAAATGGCAAAATTCCAAGACAAAGAGAATCTTAAAGGCAGCAAGGGAGAAAGAGGAAGTAACATACAAGGGAGCCCTGATAAGACTAGCAGCTGACTTCTCAATGGAAACATTCCAAGCCAGATGAGGATGGCAAGAAATATTCCAAGTAATGAGAACCAGAGGCCTGCAACCAAGGCTACTTTACTCAGCAAGGCTCTCAATCAAGATAGAAGGCCAAATAAGGAGCTTCCCAGACAAAAGAAGTCTAAAAGAATACACCTCTATCAAGCCAGTTCTTGCAAGAGATGCTAAAGGGACTGCTTTAAGGAAAGGAAGGAAAAGAGAGACAGAGAGAGAGAAGGGGGAGGTGGGAACACAGGTACGAAAATGGCAATGAGTGAGTACCTATCAATAATAACCTCAAATGTAAATGGATTAAATGCTCCAATCAAAAGGCATAGAATAGCTGAATGGATAAGAAAGCATGACACACACATATGCTGCCTACAAGAGACCCACCTCAGGACAAAAGACCTACACATTCTCAAAGTGAAGGGCTGGAAACAAATTTTCCAAGCAAATGGACAGGAAAAAAAAAGCCAGGGTAGCAATACTCATATCAGACAAAATAGACTTCAAAAGAAGGGCCATTAAGAGAGACCCAGAAGGTCACTTCATAATACTCAAAGGAAGAATCCACCAAGAAGACATAAACATCGTAAATATATATGCACCCAACACAGGAACACCTAAATACATCAAGAAAATCTTAGAGGACTTCAAGAAAGATATTCACAACAACACAATTATAGTAGGGGATTTTCACACCCCACTGTCAAAAATGGACAGATCTTCCAAACAAAATATCAACAAAGATATTGTGGCATTGAACAATACTCTGGATAAAATGGTATCTTAACTAATATATATATACAGAGAGAGAGCCCTTCATCTCAAAAAAACTAAATACACATTCTTTTCAAATGCACATGGAACATTTTCAAAGACAGACCAGATGACAGGACATAAAACAAGCCTCAAAAAATTCAAGAAAATTGAAATCATATCAAGCATTTTCTCTGACCACAAGGGACTGAATCTAGAAACCAACTCCAAGGGGAAAAACCCAAAATCCTCAAAATCATGGAGATTGAATAGGATGTTATTAAACAATGAATGGGTCAAGAATGAAATTAGGGAGGAAATCAAAAAGTTTCTGGAAACAAACACAAATGAACTCACAACAACCCAAACTTATGGGACACAGCAAAGGCAGTCATCAGAGGGAAGTTCATAGTGATACAGGCCTACCTAAAAAACACAGAAGCATTTCAAACAAACAACGTAACCCTACGACTACAAGAACTCAAGGAACAACAACAAAGACAGCCCAGAGCAAGTAGAAGGAACCAAGATCAAAGCATCATTAAATGACATAGAGACTAAAAGCACCATTCTAAGGATCAATGAATCCAGGAGCTGGTTCTTTGAAAAGATAAACAAAATTGACAAGCCTTTAAGCAGTCTCATCAAGAATAAGAGAGAGAGGACCCAAATAAACACAACCAGAAATGAAAGAGGAGAGATTACAACTGACACCACAGAAATACAAAAGATTCTAAGAAATTACTATGAAGAACAGCATGCCAAGAAATTTGAAAACCTAGGTGAAATGGACAAGTTTCTAGAAAAATATAATCTCCAAAAACTCAATGAAGAAGCAGAAAGCCTGAACAGACCAATAACAGCAGATGAAATTGAAGCAGTAATCAAAAAAACTCCCAACACACAAAAGCCCTGGACCAGATGGTTTCACAGGAGAATTCTACAAAGCATTTAAGGAAGAGCTAACCCCTATCATTCACAGACTTTTCAAAAAAATCCAAAATGATGGAAGGCTCCCAAACTCTTTTTATGAAGCCAGCATCATCCTAATCCCCAAACCAGATAAAGACACGACAAAGAAAGAAAATTTCAGGCCAATATCGCTGATGAACATAGATGCTAAAATTCTCAACAAAATATTGGCAAACCACATCCAACAACACATTAAAAAGATCATACACCATGATGAAGTGGGATTCATCCCAGGGATGCAAGGATGGTTCAACATTCGCAAATCAGTAAATGTAATACATCACATAAACAAAAGCAAAGACAAAAATCACATGATCATATCAATAGATGTGGAAAAAGCATTTGATCAGGTGCAGCACCCATTTATGATAAAAACACTCAGAAAAGTGGGAATAGAGGGAGCATTCCTCAACATAATAAAGGCCATATATGAGAGACCTACAGCCAACACCATACTCAGTGGGCAAAAACTAAAACCTTTTCCTCTAAGATCAGGAACAAGACAAGGTTGTCCACTTTTACCACTTCTATTCAATATAGTATTGGAAGTCTTAGCCACAGCAATTAGATAAGAAAAGAAAATAAAAGGCATCCAAATTGGAAAGGAGGAAACAAAGCTATCATTGTTTGCAGATGACATGATAGTGTACACAGAAAATCCTATAGACTCAGCCAAAAAGCTGTTTGACCTAATAAATGAATTTGGCCAAACAGCAGGATACAAAGTCAATATCCAGAAATCAAAGGCATTTTTGTATACCAACAATGAAAGAGCAGAAGCAGAAGTCAAGGAAAAAATCCCATTCAATATAGCAAAAAGAAAAATTAAATACCTAGGAATAAACCTAACCAAGGAGGTAAAAGACCTGTATGCAGAAAACTACACAACGCTGAAGAAAGAAATCAAGGAAGACACAAACAGATGGAAACATATACCGTGTTCATGGATTGGAAGAATTAACATCATCAAAATGTCCATACTACCCAAAGCAATTTACAGATTCAATGCAATACCTATCAAATTACCAATGGCATACTTCACAGACATAGAACAACACACTTCAAAAATTTATATGCAACCATAAACGACCTCAAATAGCTGCAGCAATTTTGAGGAAGAAGAGCCAAGTAGGAGGGATCACAATACCTGATACCAAACTGTATTATAAGGCCACTGTAATCAAAACAGCCTGGTACTGGCACAAAAACAGGCACATGGACCAGTGGAACAGAACAGAGAGCCCAGAAATAAACCCAATTTTCTATGGTCAGTTAATATTTGACAACGGGGGCCGCAACATAAAATGGAGTAAAAATAGCCTCTTCAACAAATGGTGTTGGGGGAACTGGACAGCTACGTGCAAAAAAATGAAACTCGAGCACCAACTTACACCATACACAAAAATAAACTCAAGGTGGATAAAAGATTTAAATATAAGCCGTGACACCATTAAAGTCCTAGAGGAGAACACAGGCAGGAAAAATCTCA